>JAVRFV010000395.1:0-58174 GCA_032716605.1 Paralithodes platypus
CGAGGGCGAGGGCTCGGTAGGGCGACGTAAGGCTGCTCAAGACAGCTACTGGGACTACTGTTCGTACTGTCGCACGACTGTATGGCTATGGAGCTTGGCGTTTCTACAAAAGAAGAAAGCTACAACCTGATGATGCTGGATCCGAGGAGGCTAACGTAGCCGATCCACCGCACCACGTTGGGGGATCTGCCTCGGATCAGGACTAGAACCCAGACGCGCAGCTCGTGGCGCCGTCGACATGTGGCGACACATGGATTGCTTCTGGAAACTATAGATATTACGGTGGGGGCACGGTATTGTGTTTTTTTTTTTTTGGGGGGGGGGGGGGGGGGACAGAAGCACAGGGTCGTTCGTGGCCACCCTTCGGGGTAGACTCGCGGAGGTTCAGCGTCAGGCAAGTAGATAGTAGATTAAATTGATGTATGCTTAATAAAAGAAGAGGGGCAGCATTATTAGAGCTATAGATATACGACTAAAAGCAGTGATATTTGTGTTAGGATATGAGCAAAGATTTATCATATAAGAGATAGCTGTTGGTGGAATAGCTAAAAAATATTAATATAGATATCCGCTACTAACCACGGTGATAGATAGTGTTGGCGAATGACACAGGACCAATTGAGTGTAGCGTGAGAGGTTGATGGTGAGAGTCGCTCCTTCAAAGTCCAGCACCTCAGAGATCCACTCAACGCACGATACACTTTTCACCCTGATGGATAAATATAAGTCTAAACTTGTACGTCATAAATGGGAGGGAACTTAAAGAAACTATGATTTGTGGTTTACTGCGTATAGGATTTGAACCAGTGCCAAGTTTAAAATTGGTAAAACTTGCGAACCTAAACAAACCTCAAAAAATTTCGAGAAAGGACAAGATGGAACAATAAATAGACCAAAAAAAATAAGATATATCGACAAAGGGACAACATAGCTATGTAGGGAACCAACCGCATGATTATTGTAAAGGAAGATAAAGAAAATTTATATTAAATTAATAAAGAAACAAACAAGTGTATCGTGGATCACGCAGAGTACAGTGGTATAAACCACCAGGAATTCTATGTATCATACCACTATAACCGCCTCCCACAGTTATTGGTTACAGTTAGGAGCTGTAATTATGTTAAAATCAAGGCGAAGTTACCTACGAAACAGAGTCTTTAGGAAAATGCATATATGAGATTATCATACATAACCTCATGCCGTAATAATTATGAAAGCGGTGCGATATAGTTACCGCTAGATAATGCGCCTAACTAACTTAGCAGTAGCCGCTAGATTTCGTAGCGTAGACGATGACGTCTTGGATTGTGGCGCACCGCAGCAGAGCACTTTTATACATCGTCCTAGCAACAACTCCACTCTTTAGTTCGCCGCGATCCTGGTTCTGGTTTCATCCAGCTCTCGTCATTAACTTAAACTCAACTTCATCCTACAGACAGACCGACTGACAGGTAAGCCTTATTATCATGATTTAACTTTCTTCAACCTTACTTATTTATTCATTATTAGTTCAGGTGCACTCATGCTGTCACCTTAAGGTAAACATCCAATGGTGTTCGAACAGTAGCCATTTGCCTACCATCCATCAGCACCTCCATCAGCATTTCCACCTTGCCTAACTGCAATATTCTATGGTGATTTTAATAGTGAGTTACACTCCCGGTATTATTATTAATTTATATATTATATGAGCGGACCTTTTCAGTCTTAGGTAGCCTAGAGTAAACTTATCTTCCTAGTAGGTGTGTGGGTGTCAGGGAGTGTGGATGTGAGGGAGTGTAGGTTTGTGGGTGTCAGGGAGTGTAGGTGTATGGCTGTCAGGGAGTGTGGATGTAAGGGAGTGTAGGTGTGTGGGTGTCAGGGAGTGTGAATGTGAGGGAGTGTGGGTGTCAGGTAGTGTGGATGTGAAGGAGTGTAGATGTGTGGATGTGAGGGAGTGTGGATGTGAGGGAGTGTGGGTGTCAGGGGGAGTGTGGATGTGAGGGAGTGTAGGTGTGTGGATGTGAGGGAGTGTAGGTGTGTGGGTGTCAGGGACTGTAGGTGTGTGGGTGTGTGGATGTGTCAGGGAGTGTAGGTGTGTGGGTGTGAGGGAGTGTAGGTATGTGGGTCTGAGGGAGTGTAGGTGTGTGGGTGTCAGGGAGTGTGGTTGGATATCTGAATATACATATAAAGGAACATAAGGGTAAGACAGGACCTTTGAAGTTCAAAAGTCATAACTGTTGAGTGTGTGCTAATAAGTTCCGGCTTAGTCGTGGCTAGGGATCCTATAATATCCATAGGCGTGGCCAGAGCCTAGTGTAATTTAGCGTTATTAATGCCCTGTTAAGTGTTTATGATGAATTAATTTAGAAGTTCCCTTCAAACGTAAGCTTTGAGCCAATGGATTGAATTGTTATACAAACCTAATCTAAATATGTTCCACTACATGGAGCACACTTGGATCTTTGCTTCATGGGTTATCAAACCCTCTGTCTGGCCACATCAGTGTCAAACATTCTCAAACGTCTCCTAGTCAGATTCTAACTAACTATCAGGTCCTGTATTATAACATGGGATACAGCTTTGTGGTGGAGTACTGAAAGTATAGTGATCATAACACAAATTATATCCAGATTATTTCTCTCTTTAATACATTGAGATTAAAACCCACAAACTTGTGGATACAAGATAATAGTCTTTGTGAGTGTGCGATATATGTGTACTACTGCACATGATGTGTTTTATGAGGGTGCGACTGAGACAGTACTGCATACATGCGAGTGTGAGCGTGTTTCATCATGGTGTCTGTGTGTTTATAACGCGGTTGTGACTTGTCAGTGGACAAATGTGTGCCATAACAACAGTATTGTACATGTAACACAATGACATGCAAGGATTCTATCTTCAATAAAATAATTAATAATAGTTGAGAGTAAAGTACCCTGATTGGCCACGTGCCGAGAACTGTAACTGCCCCTCAGTGTTTTTTACCAGGTTGCTAATTTATGTTAATTACCATAATAAGGAATGACTTTACTTTCCATTAATGATGGATAAGTTAGGATCGATGTAATTAAATACTCACACGTTTCATGTGTGGTAATGTTGTTGGATCATTTCAAGATTTCCATATAATTGTTGTAATACTTAACACATTGAAAATTATATAAACTATAATACTTGCTTATTTAGACAACAAAGAATAGAAAAGATTCAGATAACGTCTTAGTAATAGACTACAATTTATTCTATTTCCTGATCCCTTTAACGGTACTTTTATAAGTTGTCTTCGTGGGGCAATGCATAAGTGTGTTGATTTCGGTGTGAGCGTCCTGGGTTTGAATCCCCGGACTGTCACATGTGTTTGTTAATTTCATTAATCGAGTTTAGGATAAAGTTGGTTAGTGGATAGAACATAGTAATATAGAAAATAAACGTACACGTTTAGTACCCCCCCATGATCACCACGTAGACAAGATAGTAAGACAAACAATGGATCGTGTAATCAATTATTCAGACAACTTACTCCAGTGTAATAATTCATGTGTATCACCTGGTATAAGTCCGGTCGAGGAACTTACTTACAGTTATGTTATACTTAAGTGTTTTTCTATAACACGGGAAGGGGGGACTACTGTATAAAGTCTGGTGTTCCTTAATGTTGACTATGACATATATTATAATCCGGTTTGTGAAATACCACTCGCACCACTGGAAGGTTAAACGAGACACACAAGTGATCAAACTCAGTGACTGTTCACCCACTGATCATAATATTAGGTAAGGTTAGGTTAGGCTATGTAGGGTTGGTTAAGTAGACCAGGAGGCCGACTTGATAAATCGCGATATACCTACTGATTGAGGGTGGTTCGACTGAAAACATTGCAACACTTATAACATATTGGTTCCAAAACCTTGTCCAATAGGCTACAAGTACAATAATACTGTACTACAGGATACTCCATTTTCTTAGCGTGTATTCCTCGAACTTCTTAGAATGTATTACAATCCACAATATGTATTCAAGACGTTTCATAATATCAAGGCATCAATACACGATGTCTTACAGCTATACTTTTCTAAAAAAACAAATATTAAATGACATAAAAGAGTCAGGGCCATATACATCATAGCAAACAAGTATGATAGAGTCCGAACTAGATAATAAACTTGTGATTATAGTGATTGTTTATTGTAAATCTGAGGATCAGAGTCACTGGACGACATTATTATGTCATGTTGCAATTATCTCATCTTCGATCCCCACCCCCCTAACAGAATTAAGAGTATCGCTGTAGCCAAATTTGATTATCCGTGGTGGAGCTACAATTTAATGATATGTATGCACAAATCTCATATGACCTCTCTATTATACAGTATATGTACAGTTCCGGCCAAAAGTCTCTCGACTCGTCTGGCAGCATTTGGCAGCTCATATTGGGGGTAATGGGGTTGGAGTTGGGGGGGGGGGGGGTCTCCACCCTACCTAAGTGATATGACAGAGGGATTCTGATTGGCTGACAGAACAACATAGCTAATCCACTTTTATTTATGGACGTAAATAAGTAGGTCACATATATAGATATTTAGGTAATAATGTTTGTTTGCCACAAGCTAATATATTCCTTTCATATAAAAGATTGATTTAAACCAACATCAATATCGTGAACGAGTAACGATCACAAAGGTAATCTGTACCTCAAGATTAACCATATTAGACCAGGATAGATGGATTTTATCATACATATAAGCCCTCAGCATATGATTTTTTATCAATTTAGGAAATATATCTTGGGCTGGGCTAAACAATTTCCTTAACCCTTTGATCCCATATTATGCTTTTGACAGTGACAGGCATTGGGCTATCATCAAACGATTTTAATATCGAGTCGAAATGTGATATGGGAGGTCAGAGGGCTGATTAGGCCAGTCCCTACCCTTATAACTCCCACATATCCTTCCTGAACTGTATACAATCGTCTAAGTATGAAATTAATCGTAAATTAGTCAATAGAAGTATCCTAATGCGTCAAGAATCGTCACCGGTTAATTCTGATAGTATATAAAGGCGTAAGGATAACCTACACACAAGGAATTACACTCTGTGAAATTTACAACTAGGTCATTCAACTATATGCTTAGATTTATCTAATAGGTCGCATATTCGAACCTAATCGACTACACCGTTCATGCAATTCCCTTATTATCAATTTAGTTCCAGTATAAAATTCTGAAGCTTGAGAATTATGAGACATTTTGACAACTTATTTTGGCTATCATTAGACGATCTTATACAACTTAGGAATGCGTTTGGCTCATCAACTTAGAAAAGGTAACTCTATTATATATGTTACATTTTATAGCAGACAGATACAACAAATATGATATCCACATTGATCACATCTACACGTTTGGTGAGCTGGTAAAGAAGAGGAGCGGGTGGGTGAGGGGGTGGGTGGGAGTTAGGGAAGCGGTAGGGTTGTTTGGTGATTTGCATTGCCATATGAAGACTCAGTTATTGATAGTAATTTAGTTTCTGTATTTCATTACGTTGAAGCTTTGCTTCATATGAAGTGAACTATAAGGAAATTGTGTTCAGCTTAGGAAGGATCTGATTAAAGTAAAATGGGTTCAATCTTTCTTTTTATTAAGCAGATCATTCTTTAAGACTTGTTGATCCAGAAGTAGGCACAGATTCTGTCAGTGGGATTCCCAGTCTCAACTTAAAGGGGCTGATCCTCCCTACCCCTTTGGGAAAATTGTTCTGACTACTGACTACTGGCTAACTGACAGATCGTTCTTTAAGTCGAATAGAATAGTCTGATATAAAACAGTGGAATAATATAAAGAGAGGGTTAACATCATATTGATAGCATATTCCGAATGTATTATTTAGTATGATTAACGTTGTTGTGAAATATACAAACAACATATGAAGTCAGGTAACGTAACATCATTTTCCATAACTGAAAAATGTATTACATTAAGTTACATTAATCCGTCCAGTACCGATACTGTCTGTGGTATTTGGTGTCAGCTATAATTAGACAATAATATGAAGATAAGGACAAATATGTGGCAGCTACTGGGATCAATTAATAAAGTAGGCCTATATAACCTTCAATTTGGTAGACGGCCATCCGAAACTGAATAGAATCGTCTAATCATTGTCAGAATATATTAACGAGACTTCACCGGTATTAGATGGGGAAATAAACTTTAATGCCACGCGACACTGAACTAAGAATTATGTAAAACGTATTAAAATATCCAACCACAACATACCACAATTCAACCGTTAAGTTAATACACCTAGCAGCTCTTCATTCATTCAACTTTCGACGGTGATTTCTGTGTGGGCATCCCACGAGTGGAACGAGTTGGCTGCCGGGAGACGACATTGGTGAGAGGGGGACTGTCTACGTCAGCAGAGCGGACTCAGCGCTGGCGCTGATAAACAGGGCTGACCTCTGCCTTCAATCACAGCAACACCTCACCTCACTCCTGGTATAGAAAATTGACTACCATCACTACTCATCAAAGTGTACTTAAAGGTGTGTAATTCGATTTCAGCGATATTCAAACATCTAGTTTATGTTTCACGGTGTAGTTCAGTCAAAACTCCAATTTGTCTTCATGTCAACTCATGTTGTTATGCGTCGTTGTAATCCAACTCGCTTATTATTCATTCTATAAAGTTCCTTATTTCGGACACTTTAAATCAAATCCTGCTCGACAGGAACACAACTAGCAATAATCATGATATTTCTAAGTTACTCAATCACGCTCCAAACACAATAAACACACGGGATAATTACACTAGTTTATTATTATGAACACAGGGGTACAGATCAATGGGACATCCGGATCTCAACTATAGAGTGTGAGTCCAATTTGAAATCAATGTGACTTGGAAATAGTTAAATAGATTGTACTCCTTCATGAATAATTATGTCACTTACAAAGCATCAAACATGAAATATACAATTAAACAAGATAAACACCTAATATATGATGACAATACATATAAGGGCCAAGTGTATAACGAGAGGAATAGTAAATTATATATGTGGGTAACTGAGATCATTTACTCAGGTACACTCAGGTACGTGTGGCTCGAAATACAAATAGATCGCCAGGCGAGGTCAGCGGTCAAAGCTCACGCACGAGAGGTTAAGGTCAAAAGTACTGCCGTCAGGTTAAAATAAATATTCGATTTAGTGCAACGTTAAATCAGTAACAAAATATATGAACTTAGCTTTACTCTTGTTGGTATGGTAATGAGTTTAAATTTTACTATAGCAGAACAATTGTGAATAATCTCTCACACGATACACGAAAAATAATTCAATCGTAAATGAGGTAAAATCACAGTTTATGAGGAACTCAGATTCACCAAACATGTAGTGAATAAATATAGCAGAATATTAGCTATAGAAGCAGTGAGTTTGAATTAATTAACAAACTACTGTAAATAAAATCAGACACGGAACGAAGTAGTGACAGGTAATTAGCCGAAATGAGGGCCATGCAGGAGTTTGAATGAATTAACAAACTACTGGTAATAAATTAAAGTGAAAGAAAAGTGAACGAAGTAGCGACTTTGAATAGCCAAAATGAAGGCTGATGCAGTAAGCTTGAATTAATTAACAAACTACTGGAAATAAAATAAATACGCAGAACGAGTAGCGATTTTGAATAGCCAAAATAAGCCAATAATTAGCATGATCGTGTTTGTCTTATTTTTCTAATCTTCATTGTGCAATTGCATTTTTCTTTCCCTGGTGAGATATGTTTGCTATGGTTCAGAGTTGCCGAATATAATTATATATATATATATATATATATATATATATATATAAAAAAAAAAAAAAAATATATATATATATATATATATATATATAGACAGAGAGAGAGAGAGAGAGAAAGAGAGAGAACGGTCTTTACATGTGGTGATTATAATAAGCAATAACTATAAGAACACAATAAACTGTCAAGACAACAAATTGTAAATATAATAGCGTTCATTAGGCTATTCATAGTATAGTTGAGTCCCGTAGATGGTTACATTAATATAATAGCGTTCATTAGGCTATTCATAGTATAGTTGAGTCCCGTAGATGGTTACATTAATATAATAGCGTTCATTAGGCTATTCATAGTATAGTTGAGTCCCGTAGATGGTTACATTAATATAATAGCGTTCATTAGGCTATTCATAGTATAGTTGAGTCCCGTAGATGGTTACATTAATATAATAGCGTTCATTAGGCTATTCATAGTATAGTTGAGTCCCGTAGATGGTTACATTAATATAATAGCGTTCATTAGGCTATTCATAGTATAGTTCAGTCCCGTAGATGGTTACATTAATATAATAGCGTTCATTAGGCTATTCATAGTATAGTTCAGTCCCGTAGATGGTTACATTAATATAATAGCGTTCATTAGGCTATTCATAGTATAGTTCAGTCCCGTAGATGGTTACATTAATATACAATAATATCCGATAAATGGATATTAATCGTGGTCATGTGCTGTACCTTTAATTGTCTTGATTTGTTTCTATGTGTATGAAGGAGACAAAAGGCAAAAATCCCTGGGACGACTGCCTCCCCCAGAGTAAATAGAGTGACAGGGCCAAACTCAAGGAATGCTCGAGTCTAAATGTCTGGACACACGGAGTTTGAAGCAATTGAAGTCATAAGATGAGGGAAAGATGGATTCAGGGAGAAGTTCCAGAGCTCAGTTGTTTAATAATAGAAAGATTGGGAGTATCGTTTCACTCTTGGGTTGGAGAGCTGCACAGAGTAGGGGTGGGATTTTATTGCAAGACGTACTCTACGTAAAGGAGGTGGTATAGGCCTACTCTGAGAGAATTCTGAGGAATACTGATTATTGTAAAGCCGGTATAATAGCGAGAGGGATGCAAGATTGCGGCGAAGAGAGAGAGATTGCAAAGAGTAGGTGAGTGGAAGTGATTTAATGAGACTTAAGGCTTTCTTTTCTACTTTGTCAATAAGTGCTGTGTGAGAGGATCCTCCCTACACATGTGAACAATACTCAATACATGGACGCACTGTACAGAGCAATAAGTTGTCCAGGGGTAAAGAACCCTCGAAGGCGGTTGAGCACACCCAGCTTCTGAGAAGCTGTTTTAAGTGAGAAAGCCCAACGTCTGTTAGTTGCCAGAGGCCTATTTTTAAACTGAATGAAATCGTCTAATAGTAGCAAGAAAATAATTAAAGATACGTCACCGGTACAGAAGGGGTTAATTTACTTGTAAATTTAAGGCTCCCCAGGTATTTACAATCCTCCCCCTTCTCGTGTCATGGTATAATAACACTTAATATAACATAACCGTAAGTAAGGTTCTGATCCTGTCTTATACCTGGGTAATAAACATGGATTATGACTGGTGGAGTAATAATGTTGAATATTTACTTTACAATAAGTCTTTGTAATGACTTAATGTGTAATGTGCGTGGCTTACCGTGGGGTACTCACCATTTATAAAAATTATCGTTCCAAGTCACTAAATTGCCTCCGTTGTGGATAAGTTATGAGAATATTGCATTGTTTCATTCATTTTCAGAGTATCACAGAGTTTTAGTGAGCATCCTACTACTTCCTGGGAGGCATCAACTTATATTTATGGTAACACTTGGTGTGTTTATTTTACATCCGATACGTATTTTCTAAGCCAATCAAATTGGCTGGTTGTATCTAAATGTGAATAATATATCTTCACCGATTTGAAAAAGAAAGAAAGCTATAAACTGTTAACTGGTACTATTTAGTTTAGGAAAGACACACCTGGATGGCCATGGATTGCCAGTATTATAACAAAAGCAGATGCGGTATGTATTTATAGTCAGATAACCATTGATATATATGTCGGTTATTTTACATATCGTCTTTGCACTCGTTGAATGTATTAGTTTTATCATACGCATAACAGCAAAATATAAAAATATATTAAGCACTGGTGGCTTGGGAAAATAATAAAAGATAGATAGAGAGTGTGAGAGAGAAAGTGAGAATGAGTGAACGCCAGAGCGCATTAAGCAGGGATCCCACTGTGTGACTTGGCGACTTCGAATGCGATGAGACATCTTGCGACAGTTTTTTTTTTTTATGTCCAGTATTCGCATTAATCGACCATAAATTCGCAATCAATCTCAGTATTCTCACAATAGTCTCACAAACCCCCCCACGAGTACCCCAGAAGTCGCTAGGGTCGCCGCTAGATTTTGAAAAGTTTAAAATCCGGCTGCGAATGGACAACTGCTGCAACAAATGCGACATAATCGGGCATTGTCTCACTTCATTCTCACCTTATCTCAGTAGAATCTCAGTATTTGCACCGAGGTCTCGTTTGTCGCAACTCATGGATAAGGTGTGCGAATTGGTCGACCTTCAAACGATAATTGCGAATATTGTGCGACAATTGTGCAACATTATTGCGACAATATCGATTAATTACGATGTCATTGCTTCCTTCATTGCGATTTCAGCGATCCGTCATTATTGGCAACGCTGTTTTTGGTATGACCGGGCGATTACAGTGAGACAGGAGCGCAATAAACGCGATAGTCTACCAGATAACTTCGATCGCGACGAGATTGTCACGAGACAAGTTCCGAAGGAGTGAGATATACAAAGGAGTACAAAGGAAATCAAGCAACAACAGTTCTAGTGACCCTTCTAGGTTGCTTGTCCTCCAAAACACTGAGGATCAAGTGTCCAAACAGTGGTTTAGAGTGGGTAAGGGAACATTGGAAAGGGAATTACTGCCCTGGAACTAATGTCCGTGGCAGGATTAGGAAGTTAGTAGAGGACAGATGGGTTAGTAACTGAGGGGGGATAAAATAAAGTTATTCATTTACAAACGCAGTCAGTCGCGGGTTTAACCCTTAAAAAGCGGCTCACCACTTAAGTCGAGTTAAATAAAGCTGGACTATGTGGCGGCGCTCGACATAGGTCGAGTGGCAATTTCAGCACGTAATGTGGCTGAGAGAGAGAGACAAGTGGTGGCAGGAGACTAGCGAGCGTACGACTGCTCCAGACCACCACGGCGAACCTACTGACACAAATCTCAGCTCCCTCCTCCCTCTCTCACTCGCTACATACTCAATTATGTACCGAAAGTACCGAATTACCTGCTTTTTGCACTCGCGTTGCACGGTTATTGCAAGAAAACTATCCATCATACAAGGATCGTTATGGTGTCATTCGAAAGCTCTGTTTATGCCCTTTCAGGGATAGATACTTGTTTTACGTTCTGGGTCTTATTTAGGCATGAAAATGATCACGTATACAGCCCTATTTTGGCTAAAAACACCCCGCTGGGCGGTACACATAAATAAACCGCATAGGCCGCTCGTAAGGTGTTAATGAGAGATATTTGTCTAGGCGGAGTTTAAATGAATCAACGGTGATGCAGTCTATAACGTTTCGGGGAAGCCCATTCCACAAGTTGACAACTCGATTGAAGAAGAAATTCTTAGATTCGTGCGAGTTAAAAGATTTACCAATAATTTTGCAACCGTTTCCCCCGTGTGTAATTAGATTGGTCGATAGTGAAGTACTTACTACAGTTCATATTGTCGATGCCTTTGATGATTTTGAACACTTAAATTAAGTCACCTCTTAATCTGCGCTGGGTTAAAGGAAATAGATTTAATTCTCTAAGACGCTCTTCGTATGGTTTGTTCTTTAGGCTAGGTATCATTTTGGTAACTCTACGTTGAACTCGTTCTAGCTTGTTTATATCTTTTGGTAATAAGGGCACCAGGATTGAACGCAGTATTCCAGAAGAGGGCGGACTAAGGAATTGTAAAGGGTTAGGATAACTTCTTTGGATTTATGCTCAAATGACCTGCCTATAAAGCCAATTATTTTGTTTGCCTTCTTAACAACTTCTGAACATTGTTGACTCGGTTTTAGGTTACTCGATATTGTTACTCCCAGATCGGTTTCTCTGTTTACATTCTTAAGCTGAGTGCCATTCATCGAATAGTTTGCTTTCTCATTTAGGTATCCGACATGTAGTACTTTACATTTATCCGCATTGAAACTCATTTGCCAAATTTGGGCCCAACATGACAATTTATCTAGATTGTGTTGCATATCGTCAACTTGTTCTTTTGAGAGTACGCTATTTGCAATTTTTGTATCGTCAGCAAATTTTGAGATTGTACAGGTGAGACCCTCATCTATGTCGTTGATGTAAATTAGAAAGAGAATTGGTCCTAGTACCGATCCCTGGGGTACCCCGCTACTTACATTGGTCCATTTAGATGCCTTACCGTTTATGACTACCCTTTGCTTTCTGTTGCTGAGCCAATTTTCTATCCATTTCAACACACCGTCTTGTATTCCATGCGCTTTTAGTTTTAGCAGTAAACGTTTGTGGGGAACTTTGTCAAAGGCCTTTTGAAAATCAAGGTATATAATATCTACAGCTTTACTCTCATCGTAGAGGTTGAGGATATCGTGGAAGAAGTCTAAGAGGTTTGTTAAACAGGAATGTTTTTTACGAAAGCCGTGTTGAGTATCTTTAAGTATGTTATTTTCCTCTAAGTGATTTACGAGTCTGTCTCGTATGACCGTTTCTAGCATTTTACAAACAACTGAGGTTAAGCTAATTGGACGATAGTTACTGGGTAGGGATTTGCTGTCTTTTTTTAATATCGGTGTTACGTTGGCTAGCTTCCACTGATCAGACATAGTTCCAGACTGCAAGGATTTATTGAATAGTAATGTCAGTGGTTTGGAGAGCTCATCCTTAGCTTCCTTTAGAACTCTAGGCGAGATTGTATCAGGTCCTGGCGTTTTATTTACCTTGAGTTTATCTAATCAATTCAATACTTCTCTCTCTGTAACGGTGATATTGCTTAGAACATCTGAATTATCAATCTGAATCGGCGATGGTGTAGGGATATCACTGAGGTCTTCTGTTGTAAAAACTGATGCAAAGAAAGTATTGAGGGCATTACTCATTTGTACTTCGTCTTTGGTGTATTCTCCATTTTCATCGACTAACTGTCCAACAGTTGAAGTAACTACTTTTTTCTTTCTGATATAACTATAGAATTCTTTCGGGTTTGTTTTACTTTGATTCGCAATATTTAACTCGAAGGTCTTTTTACTCTGCTTAATTAACTTTTTGGCTTTGCGTCGTAGCTCTACAAATTTCACCCGTTCTTTGTCATTTTGTGAGGATTTTAATCTATCATTAGCAAATTTTTTAGCAAGCAGGCAGTTTGAAATATCTTTATTCCACCATTTGGGCTTATTATTATGGCCTGGACGCCGTATTTTCGATGGTATGCTGTCTTGCACTGCTTTTAGGTAAGTGGTTTCGAATAACTTCCAAGATGTATTTATGTCGTTATTGTTAATTAAAAAGCTCCAGTCAGTTTCTTTAAACATAGCTCTAAGTTTATGGAAGTTTGCTTTCTTGAAATTAGGGACTTTTTCGATGCTACTATTTGGTTCGTTACTAGTAAACTTTAAAGTGAAAGTTATCGTACGATGGTCGCTGTTACTGAATTCATCACCAACATTCAAATTCTCTATCAATTCTTCTTTTGTTGCAAGTACAATGTCAAGAACGTTATTACCACGGGTCGGCGTTCCAACAAATTGATAAAGCGAACTCTCTTGCAAGTTCGTATACAAGTCATGTCCGGAGTGTGAAGGAGCCCTAACCTACTATTTCGTGAATATTCGTAAATAACTTGTGAATAAAACAATGAATATGCCCTGTTATGCAATATTATAGTATTCTAATTGTGACAAAAATATAGGGCTATGTCTATCATCTTTTTTGGTGCCGTAAACTGGGGTAACTTCGGAAATTTTTCGAGGTTTTTAACAATTTCTCCTGAGTGTAAACACATTATAGAGATTTAACTAGGCCAAGTGATGTATGGTGATAGTGCGCCGTAATCCAGGAAGCCTCCTAAAATTATCCCCCATAATAAGAGAGCTATCCTTATCCTAAATGATGTCCGAAGTATTCTTGAAAAGTGAAAAACTTCGGACATGTATGGATAACTTCGGACATACAGTGATTTCTTATGGAAAATGATTGCCAAGAAAGCTGGGATAACTCCGGACAAACGGAGGAGAACTTCGGACGTACGTTCGTGGCCTTATTTCATTCATTTTTCGGGTCCTACTATTTTATATGAATAATTTATTATTGCTGCTTATTCCTGTCCAATGTCTTAGTGGAAAATGCACAGTCAATACTTTTAGGCCTGTATAATCAGTATAAGAGGGGGTTATAGATGATACGATGTTTAACTGTCTTCGTAGTGCAATGGATAAATGCACTGAATTTCGGTGTGAGCATCCTGGGTTCGAGTCCCTGGACTGCCACATGGTATTTGTTCTATCTATCTATCTATCTATTGCCTGACGCCGTGATCCCCGAAGGTGTGGCCACGAACGAACCGCCCCCATGCACCTCTGTCCCCAGTCAGTCGACGCCCCTCCCCCAACCATGGTATTTGTTGATTTCATTAATTTAGTTTAGGAGTAGAGTTGGTTGGTGGAGGTAAAATAATAATATATTATTTTTGGATCTGTTCTCGTTAGGCATTGAACTTACTCTCAGAAAATATTGAGCAGGACAAATAACCAATGCTGTCAAATCAATAACTCGAAAATTAACTAGCCTTGTGAAAATATATAGGTATGTATACTCTATCACTGAATATACATGTTTATGAATTTGAAATTTGTTATAGGTATAACGTATTTGTTGGTGTTTCTTTCGGCAGATAAAATTTTGTTTGGACAAGATATATGCCTCTCCTAATTTGTATATATTATATATTATCCAGAATTATCCGAAATACATAAATCGGTTAGCATATTATCATATTTTTATGGGTTTTTGGACACAGAGAATGATTATATGATCTTTCACCACCATTTTAATGATGGACAAGTATTATGAATTATTTCCATCGGGCAAATAATAACAAACGATTGTTTTGTTCCATGTCCGAAGTTTACATTTTTGTGTTACACACAATCGGTTAAATGATAGTGTTTTAGCTAGAGCGGTATACAAGTGTAACAAATTTCCTTTGGTGGATGTTGTCTCTGGTAATGTTACTACAAAATTATATGTCACAACATCATTAATACAAACAAATTTCTTCAGGGTGATAGAAGTTAGAAGGGTGATAGAAGTTTTAATGAAGTTTGGCAGGGTAGCGAAAAATGTGCATATTTTCGTCATACATATAATATGTTTTTAGTGTACATATACTCATGTCAGTTCCCTAGGACTTTTACATGCTCTTCCTTTGCCATTTCTCTAAACGGACCCCACAAAAAAAAAAAAAAAAAAAAAAACAATAAAAAGCGTTTCCATTTTATAATGACAATGGCTAATTACTTATTATCGCCGATGTCCAAAGTTATGACCGCAGTCCGAAATTACCCCAGTTTACGGGTGCTAAGTGTATAATCTGACCTAATTAAATAAAAACACTTAAATATTACGACTTTCTTTAACCTTAAGCCTGCAATTATCAGGTATTCATTATAATTAATGTATTATTCAGACGATAATTGCCCCAAGGGACAAACCAGCCTGCTTCCCAAGTTTCACTCGGTCGCAATATTGTTTGTTCAACCCGCCTGGTTAACTCACCGGCTTTCATCATAAATTTCTCTTTAAATCTACTGAAAACATACGAATCATTGGGAAACTAATGATCAGGCACCTGGCGCAAAGTGATGGACATCGGAAATTAGGGCAAGTCACTAAATTAAAACCCAAGAAAATGCTACAAATGGAGAATAAAAGGGAAAATATTGTAGCTTACTTGTCGTCAGGTCTGTGGCTGGAACCAAATGACCAGGGATGTGTACACAATACCCTTTATCGGTACTTCCATGTGTGTGTGTGTTTTTTTTTGTTTTCTATATTCCAACCTGTCCCAAAGAAGGGTGACCGCTCTCAACCCTCCAACTATCGTCCAATTGCTCTTATCTCTTGTCTTTCTAAAGTTTTTGAAACTATTCTTGCTTCCAAATTTCTTAAGCATTTCTCTTCTCATAATCTGCTCTCAGATCGCCAGTATGGCTTCCTTAAGGGTCGCTCTACTGGTGATCTTCTTTCATATCTTACTAACTCTTGGTCATCCTCCTTTCGGGACTTCGGTGAGACTTTTTCTATTGCACTAGACATATCGAAAGCCTTCGATAGAGTCTGGCATAAATCTTTAATTTCTAAACTACCCTCCTTCGGTTTCTATCCCTCCATCTGTGCCTTTGTCTCTAATTTCCTTTCCGGCCGTTCCATAGCTGCGGTTGTGGACGGCCATTGTTCACTTCCTCACCCTATAAACTCCGGTGTTCCTCAGGGCTCTGTCCTATCTCCTATTCTCTTTCTAATTTTTATAAATGATCTCCTTAACTGTACCTTAATTCCCATCCATTCATACGCAGACGACTCAACCTTACACTACTCCATTAGTTTTTCAGAACGCCCCAGCCAGCAATCCCTCAACGACAAACGTAATGAAGCCATAGAACTCTTAAATTCTGATCTAAATACTATTTCCAATTGGGGCAGAGAAAACCTTGTTAACTTTAATGCTTCCAAAACCCAATTTCTCCATCTATCTACCCGTCAGGATCTCCCAGCGGACTATCCCTTATTCTTCAACAATACAAAATCAACCCTTCATCTTCTCTCAATATTCTTGGTGTCTCTTTTTCTTCTGCTCTCATTTGGAAGGACCATATTACCAGTCTTGCTAAGGCAGCCTCCCAGAAGCTGGGTGTGCTCAACCGCCTTAGGGGGTTCTTTTCCCCTGCACAGCTTCTTGCTCTGTACAGGGGCATAGTGCGCCCTTGTATTGAGTATTGTTCACATGTGTGGGGAGGTTCCTCTCACACCGCTCTCCTAGACAAAGTTGAAAGGAAGGCCTTTCGTATCATTAACTCCCGTCCACTCACCAACTCTCTGCAATCTCTCTCTCTCCGCCGCAATGTTGCATCTCTCTCGCTATTCTATAGCTACTATAATAATCAGTGTTCCTCAGAGCTATCCCAGTGCATACCACCTCCTTTACGTAGGACACGTGGTACCCGTCTTGCAACTCAATCCCACCCCTACTCTGTGCAACTCTCCAACCCAAGAGTGAAACGGTACTCTCAAACTTTCTTCTACTCAACATCTGAGCTCTGGAACTCTCTCCCAGAATCAGTCTTTCCCTCTTCCTATGACTTAAATTGCTTCAAACTCCGTGTGTCCAGGCATTTTGACTCGAACGTCCCTTGATTTTGGCCCTGTCACTCTTTCAACTATGGGGGAGGCACTCGCTATAGGCAGTTATGCCTTTTGCCTCCCTCAATCACATAGAAAAAAAAAAAAAAAAAAAAAACTACTCCCTCTCGGGCATAGGCTGTATCGGGAATTTAGATAAAGGTTAAATTACATATCACTGGTACATGAAATATCCCAACAAATAGTTATAATATAATTACCAACAACGTAGTCGTTGATGGGTGTAATCCAGTCCCCCACACACGGCTAGTTCAATTGCATGACATGTAGGAATGTTCACATAATACAATATCGATACAATGAACTTAGCTTAGAGGACTGGTGATGTAGGACTGTTGTTAATATTGTTAATATTTGTAGCACATGGTGAACTGTGGGTTGAGTCAGGGCCGGGGGAGGAGATGTTGGCTGTACGGTGTTGATTGAGAGACTAAAGGGCCGGCCTCCGATCGCTTCGCGAAATTACATATGGCTGCTGGCTCATAATAATTATAACCCATAACTTGGTTTCATAATACATCTAGAGCTGATGTAGATATTTATACATTACAGTTAATATTTAACCTAACTTAAGAATAAACTACAATACACAAAGAACCAGCCGAAATCGTACATGCGGTACGATACCGCCAAATTCAAATGTACTATTGGACCTAAAACTGTCGGGATCATTACCCTATTCCCGACATATTGCCCGCCACCAAAAATTATATACAGGAGCTATATACAGAGAACAACAAAAGGACATCGAAGTCAAAGATCACCTAGTTTGATCTTTGATCTCCAAAGATCCACGGAACTCATAACCGCCCTCCTTTTGGGACGAGCGCCACCTGAAGCCTGAGGAGGATCATCCTTCTCATTATCAGCTGCCCCACCTTGAGGAGCACTGTCACCAGCATTCTCCCGCGGAGGGGTATCAGTAGAGACGCCAGGATCAACCGGCAGTTCTACATCCTGCTCCAGGGGATATAACCTTACGACTGGGCGAGTAGTAACCCCAGTCGAAGTTCGTATTCTAGCAACCCTTATAAGACCATCAATGCCCTGGAACATATCGATAATCCTCCCAAGCTTCCAAAATAACCTAGGACGCTCATCATGAATCAGGACGATATCCCCGATACGAGGCCATCGTTGATTCGTCCCTTTGATCTTATTAGAGTGACGCTCGCGAAGAGACAGCAAATATTCTTGGATCCACCGTTTCCATAGATTGTCGGACACCTTGTTTACATACTGGAAGCGACGACGTGTGGCGTCAGCATTGCCGAACGTAGGGTCATGCAGATCTTCGTCATTTACGGACGATCTAGGAAAGGTATTAAGGGTTCGTCCACGTGTCATCATGGAAGGCGAAATGGGTAAGAGGTCATCAACATCTGCCGAGGTATAGGTCAAGGGCCTGTCGTTGACTGACATCTCAATTTCTATTAAGATGGTTTGCAACTCCCGTCTGGTCACCAGTGCCCTTCCTAATACCTTCTTCATGGCAGATTTGACGATACCGATAGTTCTCTCCCAAATCGCCCCGAACCATGGTGCACGTGCTGGTATAAATCTCCACTGACAACCCTTTCCAGTGAGGGTAGCCACAACCTGCGGGTCATCCATTAAACTCTGGAGATATTTAGAGGCCCCGACAAAACAAGTCGCATTATCGCTCATAATAATTTGAGGGAAACCATTGCGGCCTGCAAAGCGTCTTAGAGTATGCAAAAAACCCTCACTGGATAGGTCGTCAATCAATTCAATATGAATCGCTCTGGTTACCGCACATGTAAATAGGACGGCATATACCTTTATGATATTACCGGGCGATTCTCTAACATGAATCGCTCCGGTGTAGTCTACCCGGTTACCTGAAATGGTTCAGTCCTTTGTACCCTGAACTCAGGCAAGGGAGGTAGATCAACTGGGGAGTAAGGCTTACCCTGTAATCTTTTACAGATAGTACAGCTATTGTGGATCCCTTTAATTGCTTGTCGCATCTTAGGGATCCACCAACGTTTTCGCATATACGCCAGAACATAATTTACGCCAAAATGTAGGCAGGTCCGATGGCATTGGCGAATCAACATTTTGGTAATCAAATGAGAGGAGCTAAGGAGGACAGGATATTTAGCAGAATCAATAATGTCCGCTTTTTGTATCCTGCCTCTACACTTAATTATGCCTCCTTCCATATATAATCCTAGCTGCCTCATTAAGTTTGAGGGTTTGGCCTTTGACTCCGTGCTCAGGATTTGATGTTCAGTAGGATAAGATTCCTTTTGTACTAAACATATTAGTTTTGCTTCTGCTGATCTCAATTCATGGAGTCTGATATGCTTCGAATCTTCACTAAGGAAAGACCCGTGAGCCCGACTTCTCATGTTGTTAATGAAACGGTATATCCATGCAAATACCCGTATTACTTGATCATAGCTGCCGTAACGTTCCCACTCTACCACCTTGTTATCCTGATGTGTAGTACTCACATTCGAACTACTTAACACATCATCTTAGGGCTGACCTGAAGGAGCAGATATGCATTCCCTGAAATCCTGAGGCCATTCAGTTGGAGATGTAAGCCATGGAGGTCCATGCCACCAAATAGAGGACGACATAAACTACTGCGCCGAGATCCCCCGGGAAATTATGTCACTGGGGTTATCCCTGGTGCTCACATAGCGAAATGTAGCTGTAGGAACTAAGTTATGAATCTCATCAGTGCGATTAGAAACATAAACAGGTAACACTTTCTGGCTGTGTACCCATGAAACCGCTATTTGACTGTCGCTCCAGACATAGACGTTATTAATCTGTAGGATGTCTGCATAGGCATCCAGTGTAAACTTTATTAGACGAGCAGACAGAAGCAATGCAGTAAGTTCTAATTTAGGAACTGTAGTCTTCTTTATAGGCGCTACTTTAGCCTTCGCTATAGCCAGTGTCGCTTCACTACCATTACATATGTATATGGCAGTACCTTACGCACTATTACTAGCATCAGAAAAGGCATGTAGATCCACTTGTTGACCACTAATAACCTGACGATTAAGTTGGACCTTGCAACATGTGGAAAGGTCCGACCAAATCAACCGCCAAGTATCTTGTAACTCAGTCGGGAGGGGCGTGTCCCAATCTAGTTTTAGCCGCCACAGTTGCTGTAAAAACATACGAGCACGGATTGTTACAGGCAGGGGATCAAACAACCTCGCTGACAAGCTTAAGCAGTTCCGCTTGGTCATAAGCTCATTGCCGCATGGGGTGTGACAGAAGGATATACAATCTGTGGTAGTGTCCCATTTGTGGCCTAAAAACTTCACCTCACTATTCTCAGTAGCTACACCGTCAGAAGCAAATTGACCTTTCAAAAGATCACTATTAGTGGCCCATTCTCTTAAGTATAAATGAGCCTTGGCAAATATATCACGGATCTCCCAGCATCTCTTGAGCAATAAATCTTCATTGTCTCCGGTGCCTTGAAGATTGTCCACATAGATCCCCTGCTTGATCTCATTCTTGAAGTCAGGATCTAGTCCAGCCTCCTCAAGATGACGCAAGATAGTAGCGTTGAGAAGGAACTGGGAACAGGTCGCCCCGAATAAGACGACTCTGAACCTGTAGACCAGATACTCTGAATCTAGATCCATTGGGTCCCGTGGCCATAAAAATCTTGTCGAGTCCCTGTCTTCACGATGGAGTTGAAGCATCAGGAAGGCCTTCTCAATATCGGCGACCCATGCAAACTTATGACATCTGAAGCGCAACATAATTTGCGCTAGATCAGAGACCAGGGACGGACCCGTGTACAGACAATCATTCAGGCTATAGGAGCGATCACTGGATTTAGCAGAGCAGTCATACACAATACGAACAGGAGTGGTGGAACTGTCCTTTTTAATCCCATGGTGAGCAAGGTAATGGATGTTATCCCCATACTCACTGAGATCTACTCTCTCCACAAATCCACGTTGTACCTGCTCGGCTAAAACTGCCGCACAAGTCTCGCAATAACTTGGATCCTTGACAAACTGCTTCTGAAGGCCACGTAACCTACCAAGTGCTAGATGGAAATTAGTAGGTAATTTACTCTTGTTATCATTCCAAGGGAGCCTTACCACATACTGACCTCTGCCAGAGTCATACGTTACAGTCTCTTCATACGAGGTTAACGCTAGCTTGGACTCACGATCAAGTTCATGTGGGTCAATTCCAATATTGTCCAAGTCCCATAGCTTATCTATATCAGTACATGTATTATCAGGCACATTTGGCCTAATATATTTATCTATGGGGCTTACTGCTACCTTGAGGACCGTAACCACCTCCACCTGTGTGTCTTGAGAGGAAGTGGCATAGGATCCAGAAATGGCATAACCTTGGATCGTGGGGAGCATTATTAGCTTATCTACCCGCCGATATCCAGGGTGAACCAGGTCGTAGTAATAATCAGCTCTGACCAGTAGCATAATACCATTGTTAGCAGAGAGTTGATCATCAGCCAGTTTATAACCCTTGCTTCTGAGATATTTCAAATGTGGTTGAATCTCTGATGCTATATAGAAACTGGGTAGTGTGTCGACCACAACAGCCTTGATGGGACATACCTTTTTTCTATAAACATATGAAATCTCCACAATATCATAGTCACTGGAATCTATTTCACCAGTGAAACCATGGAGACGCAAATTATCTTGATCCTTGCTGGTACACTTGAGCTGGGGTAATGATGACCGCAGAACGAATGACCTCTGTGAGCACTGGTCAAGTAAGGTGCGCGTCATTATAGTATTATTATTACTCCCCACTACTGGCAGCATCATAGTAGGAAGCAATTGACATTCTCGAGAAGCAATGGACATAGCAGATACTTTATCACCCTCGCTCTTACTTTTCTCATGTGACTCTTTGGGGGTTCTCCCCTTTTCTTTGCCGTCGTGCCGATCAGACTGGGTGCAAAGGGAAAACCAATGTTTCCCCTTGCAATACTTACAAGGTTTGATGTAGGAATTGGTGCAGGTACTGTTGAAGTGGTCTCTTGCCAGACAGCTGGTACATAACTTAAGCGATTTAGCCTTGCTAATCTTCTGTGTAGCCTTAGGATACTTAGGACACTGATACCACAGATGACCGTGGACACTGCACAACTTACAACCTAATGATATTGGCCTTTTCTGTTTAGGAGAAGTCTGTACCGGGAAAGCTGCAGTAGATGGCGACATCTCCACTTGTCGGTAGTGTCCAGTACTCTCCATATTGAAGACTTCAGTCTGGTACACCTGCACCAACGCTTCCAAGTTTAGTGGAGAGTCGCTTAGTTGTCGTCTTAAGATTTCCCTTAGGGGAGAGGGTATTTTATTCAAGATATTCACACTAAATATCTCCTCCTTGGTGATGGCCATTGTCTCCATAGATCGGAGGAGGCTCTCAAAGGAGGCATAGTACTCCTTTAGGGCCGTCACATCATAGGATGGAGGATCTAGCGTGAAGAACTTAGTAATTAACGCGGTCTTGATGACTTCCACTCTCCCGTAAGTTCTCTTCAGCAACTCCACTGCAGACTCGTAGCTGGTAGCTTCTAGCTTGTACCCATCTACTAACTTCAATGCCTCCCCTTTCAATTGACCACGGAGATATGTGAACCTTTGGATGGATGTGAGTGTTTTATTATGATGGACGGAACACTCAAAAATATCCCAAAATCCAGTCCAGGTAGCCGAATCCCCGGAAAAGGTAGGCAAAGTAAGCTTCGGCAGGTTAAAACCAGTCGCCTTTGGTGTACCGGTATCCTTAACAGAGGTTGATTCTTGGGTGGAAGATAGTCTGGCTAAGGCTGTATTAACGTCCTCAAAGTACTCAAGATCTGCCGACATTTCTTCTTCCACATCGTCAGTAACTGTCAATAAACCATATACCTGCTGAGCATAACTATCATAAGTAGCTAGCGATTTAGTAACAGTAGCAAATTTACCTTTTATCTGATCAGCCGTGGCAGTTATTAAAAATTCATCAAGATCTCTTAAACATCTATTTAAACTTCCCTTCATCCCTCCCTTAAGAATCTTAAGTTTCTTCAAATCTGTCATCGTTAAGGTCTAATTTTAAGCAACTTAAACTACAATGAGGTCAGACTACAAACCGTTAATCGCTTAGGAATCAACAGCGGCAAACCCCCATTACTTAAGAAATTTACTTAAAAAGAATTACATAATACTTACATCCCCCTTAACCCTTATTTAGCGGGGTCGGACTTAAGTCCGATACGAAAAAATTGGACTAAATGGCGGGGTCGGACTTAAGTCCGTGGGCGTATTCCCGCCCTAATTTAGGTGGAAAGCGAAACTTGGTGGTCAGGCGGTGTACTACAAGGGCCCACCCACACATCCCCACTGCGTGACCGTGACTAAGTGACTCTCAAGCAGCCATAATGGAAGGTCAAGATTTGCCCGTGTTCGATTCGGTGGCCGCCATCCCTAGTGCGTCGCGCCACCCTACTAACCACGCCCGGCTTACCACCCAGGAACTAGATATCATGCTGAACTCTTCAGAACTTTCTAATAAGCTGTTGGATGAAACCGTCGAAGGTCTGGGTGAGAGTTTTGGTAGTGTGGATGACTCGGAAGACGAAAATAACTCGATCATAGGCTTTCACCCCAAGCATAATTTGCGTGGGGTGGATGTTGTGGTTGATATTGGACAGACCCTTGAGCAAATTGGAGACGTTCCTGACGAAGAACATACTGGTGTGGGTGTTGGTAAGTACAATTTATATTTTATAATTGCTTGAAAATGTGATTGCAAGCATTTTATCACCTTACGAGCGGCTGGTGGAGTATATTTCACTGTGCCGCCCAGCGGGTTTTTTTTTTACCCTAAATGGGGTTGTTCCGTGCTCTTTTTCATGCATAAACAAGATCCAGAGCGTAATACAAGTATGTATCCTGAAAGTGCGTAAATTGAGCTTTCCAATGACACCCGAACCATCCTTTTACGATCACTGGTTGTCTTTCAACGATCGTAAAACACGAGTGAAAAACCCTAAAATACGGTAATTTCCTTATATAATTCCCTGTGTGGCGAGCGGTCTTGAGGTAATTTATGCTCCTAATCACCGCTCCGCTCTCTCTCAGAGCACATTAAGTCCTCAAAATTGCACTCTACAAGAAATTTCCTTTGCATTTTATAGCGTATTATTTGTAGGCCGTTCGGTAAATTTCTTACGGTAATACAAACAACGAAAGATTGAATATTTGTGCTTGGCATTATATGATTGTGGGGAACAGATGTAGGCCTACCGTATATATTATGTTTTCATATATATGATACATGTGTAACATTTTTATATTATCACGACTCTCTCTCTCTCTCTCTCTCTCTCTGTCTCACTCTCTTTGTTTGTACTCCTTTGTACTCTCTTTGTCTGATGTAGGCTAGGGCACGCCCCTAACTAATCTCTTCCCTCTCAGGGGAAATCACACCTAGCAGATGTTTTTGACTTCCCCTCTCTCTCTGTCATTCTCTTCCTCTCTGGGTCTACATATACTGCATTTGACATTGAAATTGCTTGAGAGTTTGATTGCAAGCATTTTATAGCGTATTATTTGCAGGCGTTCGGTAAATTTCTCACGATAACCAGGGTGTATGGTACATTTCTCACGATAATACAAGCAACAACGAAGCTTGGCGAAGATTGTGGTCTACAATATACCTTTTTATAATTGCATGTGACCTTGTAATTGCTTGAAAGTTTGATTGCAAGCATTTTATAGCGTATTATTTTCAGGCGTTCAATAAATTTGATAAATATATCAAAATAAGTCCTGTGGGACTATGAAATAGCTATTATTGGACAAGGACAATATTTTGTTCATCCCTCCACTGGAACATCAACAACAATGTCAACAACGTATCACCGTCGGCAATCGTAAGATTCAGAGTCGTAAAGATTCCAGGACGAGGTCAATAGAAAATGAATGAATGAAATGAATGAGTGTGCAGTACTGCCAATACGTATAGCGACTTCCGCTAGATCTAGAAACCTTTACTTCGATCTAGCAGCAATGACTTACACTAGCGGTTTTGTTTTGAAATTTCAGAACAATTTCGAAGTGATATTATATGGATTTTGCCAATTCATATTTCTAGTGGTATTTATCATGTCTTACATCTAACAATATATGCTAGCGGATTTAACTTCAATTGGTAACCCTCCCGCTCGAGTCGGCTCCAAGAAAATCGATAATGGTGGCACTTTAGTAAACAGGTGATAAACAAAAACCGCATGCGGATCGGTTTGGTGTATCGGTATTATGGTAAGTTGGCTACCTACTATTGTTTATACGATATAGTAAGTAATGATAAGTAAATTAGTATATATTATATATAAAACAAAAACAAAATTCCTGCAAAGCAAGCGAAACAGAGAGAGAGAGAGAGAGAATGCAGAAATTTAACTGAAGAAAGAGTGAAAAAGATATAATAATACAGAAATATTACAAGCAAATAAATGAAATAGAGGGATTAGTTAGAGAAAATAATAATGAGAAATACATAATACGGATGAGGAAGAGGGAACGCGAGCGAGCCAGAGAGAGAGAGAGAGAGAGAGATACAGGAGTGAGAGAGATTAGAGAAAATAGAGAGATTGCAAGCATTTTATAGCGTATTATTTGCAGGCGTTCAGTACATTTCTTACGGTAATACAAACAATGAAAGATTGAATATTTGTGCTTGGCATTATATGATTGTGGGGAACAGATGTAGGCCCACCGTATATATTATTTTTTTCATATATATATGATACATATGTAACATTGTTATATTATCACGACACTCTCTCTCTCTCTTGTCTCTTCCTCTCTGGGTCTACCTATAGCCTACATTTATAATTGCATGTGACCTTGAAATTGCTTGAGAGTTTGATTGCAAGCATTTTATAGCGTATTATTTGCAGGCGTTCAGTAAATTTCTTACGGTAATACAAACAACCAAACAACGAAAGATTGAATATTTGTGCTGCACATCCCTCATACGAAATACCATTCCCACCGTATAGAGAGAATACAGAAACTGAACTGAAGAAAGAGTGAAAAAGATATAATAATACAGAAATATTACATGCAAATAAATGAAATAGAGGGAAATTAGAGAAAATAATAATGAGAAATACATAATTATACGGATGAGGAAGAGAGAAAGGGATCACAAGAGAGGGAAAGCGAGCGAGCCAGAGAGACAGACAGACAGACAGGAGGAGTGAGAGAGATTAGAGAAAATAATAATGAGAATTACATATACGGATGAGGAAGAGAGAGAGAGACAGAGCGCGCGAGAGAGGGAAAGCGAGCGAGCCAGAGAGAGAGAGAGAGAGAGAGAGAGACAGACAGACAGACAGAGACAGGAGTGAGTGAGAGAGAGAGAAAGAAAGAGAGAGAGAGAGAGAGAGAATACAGAAATAAGGAGAAATAAGAGAAAAATAAGACCGATTACCGAAGGAATAGTAGACGCGCGAGAGGCCGAAGTCAGGCCAAAGCGAACGCAACCGAACGCGCCCGGGAAATAGACCAAAAAGTACCTCCTCTTCCTCACCTCTTTCCACCCTCCACACTCATTCATAACATCCATTCATAGACTTATATGGGGAGACGAAGAGTAGCTCTTTCCAAAAATGATAGTTTCGTTCGCATTGGAGCCATAGTAACGGCGCTAGGGCGAGTGAAATTGAGCGAATATTTCGGGATTATGCCCGCTGAGCGGTACAGTGTAAAATACCTTACCACCCGCTAAATAAGGGTTAATATAAACTATCGAAAGGAAATGATCTAACTAGACAAAAGAATTAAATACTAAATCCATTAAAAGAAAGGGTAAGGTGAAGCACTAATTATTGTAAGCCCTTTATAGGTAAGCCTAGTTGGTTAAGCTACAATCATGAGGTCTGACTATTAACTGTCAATCGCTTAGGAATTAACAAAGACCGACACTCATGACCGCCTCTTTAAGCAACCAGGCCTAGGCTATTATGAAATTTAAATATAAAAGGTCACATGAGAACCCTCCCCACCAGCATAATGAATAATGAGTCCCACAATGACAAAACACAAGCAACACCACAAGCACACCACCAAAGCGAAATGAAAAGCCACCACAGACACCTGCAGGCCTAGACTGCCTAGCCTAGCCTATGAGCGCGAAATGGCGCCCGACGAAATCACCCCAACCCCAATCTCCAGCCCAACTAACCCTATCAAAAAAACGCCAAGGAACACACGCCTAAAAAAACCTGGAAACTAGTCCCAAAAAAGATAGAGACGGCGCCTAAATGGTAAAAAACATGAGGGAAGAAGCTGGGTGTAAACTAGGGAACGGCAGTCGGCCAACAACGCGCGAGGCGGCAGCCATTTGTAAGCCCACAAGCGTCAAGGAAGCAAACAAAACGGTACTACGGTAAGGAAGCTTTAGGGCACGAAGGACCATTATTTATCGGGAATTTAGATAAAGGTTAAATTACATATCACTGGTACATGAAATATCCCAACAAATAGTTATAATATAATTACCAACAACGTAGTCGTTGATGGGTGTAATCCAGTCCCCCACACACGGCTAGTTCAATTGCATGACATGTAGGAATGTTCACATAATACAATATCGATACAATGAACTTAGCTTAAGAGGACTGGTGATGTAGGACTGTTGTTAATATTGTTAATATTTGTAGCACATGGTGAACTGTGGGTTGAGTCAGGGCCGGGGGAGGAGATGTTGGCTGTACGGTGTTGATTGAGAGACTAAGGGCCGGCCTCCGATCGCTTCGCGAAATTACATATGGCTGCCGGCTCATAATAATTATAACCCATAACTTGGTTTCATAATACATCTAGAGCTGATGTAGATATTTATACATTACAGTTAATATTTAACCTAACTTAAGAATAAACTACAATACACAAAGAACCAGCCGAAATCGTACATGCGATACGATACCGCCAAATTCAAATGTCCTATTGGACCTAAAACTGTCGGGATCATTACCCTATTCCCGACAGGCTGATAGCCTTTACACTCTACCGCTGAACACGGTGAGGCCCGTGAGGTATTGTTCCAGTCTAGGGAGTGAGACATGGAAGAACTTAAGTGTGTGTGTGTGGGTGTGTGTGTCTGTTATCTGGGGTTATCTCTTTATGCTTCCTTTGTTTACCATTGTGTGTTTTTTTTTTTGGGCGGGAGAGAGGTGTCACTGTTTCTATACTTTCAATGTCAATATCTATCCATCTCTGTGTGTGTGTGTGCGTTTGGGGGGGGGGGGGGGGGGGGGTGTAACTGTTTCTATCATTTTAAATGTCAATATCTGTCCATCTCCTTGTGTGTGTGTGTGTGTGTTTTATTATATTGTGTGTGTATGAATGTAATTGTGAGTGGGTGTGGATTAGAGGGAAGTACATAGGCACTTGTGTAGTATTTGTGTGTGTGTGTTTTTAAGTACACGTATGTACTGTATGTGTTTATGTGATGTAATTGTGTATGGTATATATATATATATGTTATACGATCCTTTCACTCATATTTAGACAAATCATAACTCAATTCATACTTGTAACACGACTTTTGTATATGCCTGTACAAGGAGCTGTTAGCTGTGGTCCAGAGGCAAGACCACAGGTGTCCTTATCAATAGCTAAGGTAAACATGCTTATTAATCATTACATTCCTATATTAACGACTTGCTTACCTATACACCAGGACACCCCTGGACTGGAGTTATGCACAATTATTCACTCGTCATGTATTATTATTCACTCGTCATTCAGGATTATTCACGCTTTCATCATTGGTTATGCATTCTCGGAAGGCGAGGTGCGGTTGAACCTAGGCATGACGGCGATCACACAAGGAGAACTGGACAGAAACGAGTCGAGGGCGGAGGTCCAATCACCACGCTCTCACACACCCCCTTTCACCATTCTCACCACTTCATCATTTCACACCTGATTTGATTCCTGACTATGTTCCTGCATACTTATACAACAAATAAAGGAAAGGCTGATCGCATGGGTTGATTAATTCCAGACTCCTAATATGTTTATAAACTATTAGTGGTGGCAGTTTTCTACAAACAATATTCATCACTGAGAGGCCTACTGAAGATTCCACCTCAACATTCATCGGAGTAAAGAACCTCACATGGTGGCAGCGATGCTCACATGTCTGGCAACGGATGGTCTCTTTCTACAACAACTGATTAGACAAGAGCGCCTACACCACGCTTCCTTCTCACTCTCCACTTCTACCAATCAACCAAAATCGACTCTTCAATCAACCGGACGATCGACCTTCAATCAACCGGCGGCCTTGTGAGCGCGCCACACCCCGTTCATCGGCGCCTCACCTGACCCACAAACCACACCCGCAACTCCACACCCGCACCCACCCGTTTCTGTACCAGAGGTGTGTTGTCATCACCCCTTCACCTTCATTCATAACAACATCGGGTGAGACACAACACTGCAGTTTCTTTTCATAATCTCTATGACTTTCCTTTTCTATACTTTGAAAGAAGGTTTACTTTCTGTAAACTCCCTATTACTAATTTTGCAAACTTTTGTTCGAGACCTACCCAGTGAATTATAAAAAGCCAATATATATGTGCAAGTGCTAATTATGTGTTACATTGCTGTGCATATAGAAATTCACTAATATATGATGTGTTTATTATGCGAGATGCCTCTCATTTATATTTCATTGTGTTTTTTCTAACTCATGAACAATTTGCGAAATATCTTCAGTACTTCTCCCCTACCTCATTTTGAGGCCGATCTTACAGCTCAGGGCGATAACTCAGGCGATACAGAAATAAATAATTCAGTTTCCAGTACTTCAAATGTTCCCCCTGTTGTTAATGCTAATTGTGACGATGATTCGATACCTTCCGATCATGTTATGTCAACACAGCCACCTATTTTAAATGATATTCATCACAGAGAACTTCGTTCTGGTAACTGTCACCTTACATTGCCAGACCCCACACCTGCGTTTTCCCATTTCACTCCCGCCAACCCCATTAACCTACCTTCAAACATGGCACAAAACTTAAATTTACATGTTGTTCACGGTCAGGCGCAAAAGGTATTTACAGGCCTAGATGATAATAGATCGATTTTTGCGGTATTTAGTGATATCGAGTCTGAGATCGCTGCTCGAAAGGTCACAGATGACAGAGGTAAAATCGATATATTTCGCTCTAAATTTGATAAGGGTAGAACTCCAGCCGGTAATTTATTAGCTTGTGACGAGTTGCTAGAATGCACGACTTGTCAAACCTTCAAAGACGAGTTTTTGGAGAAATTTGCACGAAACTCAAGAGGTGACTTTGCTCTGATTCATGATTTTGCTAACTCAATCCAACATATAAGTAAGGGCAAGTCTGTTGATACTCTATTGGCAGATTGTTCCGTAATGGCGTAATGGCGAACACAATGAGCAACGGTTTAAAAGGTAACTCTTGGTTTACAGATGACAAGATTTCGTTGAAACAGTTTAGTAAACTCCTCTCATATACCCTGTTGGTTTCAGCGTTGTCAGAAAATGTACAACCTATTGCTCGTAGAGTTGAATATGCTCCAACTGACAGTTTGACTAAATTCACGAAGTCTCTGCAACAGGCTTGTAACAATGGCGGCATCACTAGAAAATCAAATCAAATTAACTGTTGCTCAAATAAAACCCACTAATGCTAAAAATGCTCAGGTTCCCAAACCTTCCCCACAAACAGCTCAGTTCTCCAAACCCTCCCCACAGACACCCCAGCTCCCTAAATCTAAACAATACGCCCCGGCTACTCCCTCACACCATCCTCACACACCTCCCGTTTCTCAGTATCCCTCTGGCTCCCGTCATGGAAATTACGCTTATGTGTCACGTTCCTACATTCACGGAAACATTCCACATTCTCCCACTCATTTTCAGGCCAAACCTAATTCTCAAACTGGGAACACCGACTTGTGTTACTACTGTGGTTATGCAGGCCATAAGGTCTCTAATTGCCATATCAAACAGAAGGAAAGTCATGAATTTTCGACAGGACATTCGCCATACTGTCGGAAGTGCAAAAGAAAGGACACATTGGACCAGCCAATGTAAGGTAGTCGCGGAAGTCGTAGCGAACCACAAATCATTCAGACACACTGCTAAACACTCGGGAAACATGGCGCGCGGGTCTCAACTCGCTTTAACATAAATATAAGTGTTCCACCCCCAGTAGTGGAACCCAAATCCCTCAGAAAATTACATGTTGGTGCCCTAATGCAATCTCCAGAGTTATGTGTTCTTAATTCTCAATGTAAGGGTATATCAATGACAGTTTTGTTAGACAGGGGTTCTCCTGTTAACCTCATTCCTAAAAATATGTTTGAGAGACTAAATTCTGACAGGACTTTGAAATTATCCCCTCCAGATGTAATATTAGAAAGTGTTTCTGGTGATCATTTGGGAATTATTGGAGTGACGTACTTGCCCCTGACTTTTCATTCAGATCTAAATCCTTATAATGAGAAATTTTATGTGTTATATACACTTAATGTGGGAGCTGACATATTGTTAGGGTATGGTACTATGAGAAACAGAAAAATGTTGCTCTTCCCTCACATGAACGGAGTGGAAATAGAAAAGTGCTTTATTGAAGGTATCACATTAAATATTTCCCCGTCTAGTGCGAGCGTAGTGGAGGCGAGATGTAAGGCAGTCGCGTTTCAAGGTCAAACCACCTCCACGGCACCACACACATTCACCGGCCCCCGCCGCCACACACTCACACACCCGCCGTCTTACGAGCGCCGCGGGAAACAAGGTTTTACCCATACACGGAAACACCCCCCCTTATCTTATTCTCAACCTCAAACCCCTTCAGTCACTGTAAGTGATTATGTCGGATTAAAGTCCTCTATTACAAATATTCTTATGGACAAGGATATTGTAATTGAGCCACACTCCGCTAAAGTCGCTGTTGTATATGCTGATAATTTATGTGAAGATGTTAACTCACTAGTTTTACTTCCAGACACTAGAATGATTAAAGGCATACACGTCTCCCAAAGTTTACATGAAGTTAAACATACTAATTGTTTTATGACACTGTTAACTAATTTTACTAATGGCATGATAAAAGTATTTGCGGGTACAGTTATTTGTGAAGCTGAAGTTATCCCCGGAATATTTGAGGAAATGAGTCCTATATCCATAAGTAATGTTAATATGAAAGCCTTCACACCATCATTTTCTGGTGAACGAATGAAAGAAATATTAAGTCAACTTAACCCAGTAGATTATCCCGAGGCAAACGCTCCTTTACACAAATTGTTAAATGAATTTCACTCCACTGTACACCTTAAAACTGACTCTATGGGATTTACAGATATCCTGGATCACCGTATACTTTTGAAAGATGTTAATCAAACACCTGTTTATCTGCCAATGTACCGTCTCTCTCATTCACTAAGATAATTAACTAATACGCAGGTCCTGGAGTTGCGGCGTCTACGCCGTGGGACCACCTCCCGGAACTGCCGACCATGGATGGCGGCCAACCCTCCCGTCCGGGGACAAGATCACCGACAGTGGAGGACAACAGGCTGCCGACTGTGGGGAGCAGCTTCCGGGAGCCAAACCGCCACAACTATCCCCTGCCCCCTCCCTGGGGGCACACGTCCTTGGAGCGGCTGCGGTCGTGCCGGGCAATTCTCACACCTCTCACACCACACATACACACACAATACAGTTTTTCCTACACCGAGAAGTGACTCTCCGGCTGTCATTTCTCGAAGACTCCTTCTAGCAGGAGACATTGAGAGCAACCCAGGACCCACCTACAAATACACATGTCCAACTTGCTCAAAACCCATTACTTCGAGCCGCCAAACTAAGGGTTCAGTTCTCTGCAACTCATGTGGGAGCTGGACCCATTTCACCTGCACAACACTTGCCTCCATTAAATACTACACAAACACCTGGACATGTTCCTCATGCCCCTCCCTCTCCCAGCCAAATCCCTCCCCTAAAGCCTGTCCACCTCTCCTCACCAACCCACATAACCTTACCATACCATCCACTCCCTCTCCCTCTCCTAAAACCCGTCCACCTCTCCTCCCCAACTCACATAACCTGCCCATAACATCCACTCCCACTCCTAAAACCCGTCCACCTCTCCTCTCCAACCCACCCAGCCCATCCACACCCCAACCTAATCCATTCCTACCCTCATCTCCTGCACCCCAATCCCCACCATCACCCCCTCCCCCACCCCCACCCCATCCTCGTGCAGCAGCACCCAACATACACCACACACACAACATTAACATCATTCAACTAAACATAGATGGCATCAACACAAAGAAACACGAACTCACACACTTCATCAAACAACACAACATACACATTGCCATCTTACAAGAAACAAAACTCCGTACAACACAAAAAACACCTACATTTCACAATTTCACCACCATACGACAAGACCGGGCCGTCGGCATTGGCGGTGGACTCATCACCCTGGTACACAAAGATATAACATATATAGACACCAGTCCACATACAAAATCCCTCCTCTCCCAAAAACGATAACACAACAGAAATTCAATCAATTAAAATACGCACTGGCAATAGCTCCAACATTACCATTATAAACACATACATCCCTCCCCAAACATCCCCTACAGTACCAAACGATTACAGACCACAAATACAACACATCACAAACACCCCACACATCATCCTGGGTGGTGATTTCAATGCAAAGACGTCGGCCTGGTTTGTCGACAACCCCGACACAGACAGAGGGCTGGTCTTACAACACCAAACAGACAACCTATATATCCTTAATAACATTCATCAGCATACCCATACTCCCCACCAAGCCCTCTATACCCCATCATCTCCTGATATCACCTTTTGCTCCCCCGAACTCGCCCCCACATCCTGGAGGGTGGTCAGAACCTTAGGCTCAGACCACCTCCCGATCATTATCACCACCAAAACAAGACTCACCCCAGCTAGCCACAGACACACTTACACTAACTATAAAAGAGCTAACTGGGAAGCTTTCACATATGAGACAGAACAACACTTTGAAACCTTAAACAGTACACCCATCACTAACATCAACAATGCTGTACACACATTCAACACGACTATCCAAAACGCCGACAAGAAACACATTCCAAGAGGTAACATAAAAAAACACAACCCCAACTTCTCACCAGAAATTCAAAACCTCATCATACAACGCGACACACTGAAACACTCCCCAGCATCCCACATACAAGACATCAATCAACAAATTCAAGCACTCAACATCCAGATTAACAACAAAATACAAGAACAACAAACACTAAATTGGAATAACTTCCTACAAACACTCGATCACAAAACAAACCCCAAAAAACTCTAAAAAACACTAAACAGCATCACACTTTCCAACAGCAACACAACACAATCACATGCTGCAATCACAACAACAGACTCTACTCCTTCACGTAAACAACAAGCAAACACTCTCATCAATAACTTCTCTCATGTCAGTCACCTAAAACCCCACAAAGACGACCGACGTGTCATCCGACGCAAAAGACAATTCCCCACAGACCCTGACTATACACCCTTCACCAACAACCAGACACAGCATATCATCAACAATCTCAAGCTCTCACCCGCCTGTGGCCTAGACAACATAAGCAACATTCACCTCAGACACCTGGGACCACAAGGCATACAAGCACTCACTAACATATCAAATTACAGCTACTCACACAACATAATACCAGACATCTGGAAGCATGGTATCATCATCACATTCCCCAAACCTAACAAAGACCCCACGCTACCCTCCTCACACCGCCCTATCACACTCCTTTGCACCCCCTCCAAAGTCATAGGGCGCCTTGTACTACAACTGATGACACCTGACTTACCTCTTTCTCCAACACAACACGGTTTCAGGCCATTGTACTCCACAAACACTCTTCTTACAGACCTTACACAAAGAGCTTTTTACGGCATCAACTCAGCTAGACCACCACACAGATCAGTACTTGCCACACTTGACATTAGTAAAGCCTTCGATGCCATCCCCCGCCACGACCTAACAAACAAAATCTACAACACAAACATGCACAACAACACAAAAAGATGGCTGGCCAACTTCTTAGCAGGCAGATGTGCACACGTATCTTTTGCCGGTCAGTCATCTAGCATTAGAAATTTCCAAAACGGAGTCCCGCAAGGATCCGTCCTGTCGCCCGCACTCTTCAATCTGTACATGCATGATATAAATACACCAAATTCACCCCAAATATCCATAGCCTCCTACGCAGACGACATAACACTCACAAGCACGCACCAAAACCCAGACACAGCAACAAGACTCCTTCAAGACTATCTCGACACAATACATGAATGGTGCACTACAAACAGACTCAATTTAGCCCCAGCTAAATCCACTGCAACCCTCCTCACAAGCTGGACAGGAGAGCACGATTACGTCCCGAGACTCAACATAAACAACACACCCCTAACACACACACACACACACCCAAAATCCTAGGAGTAACATACGACACCCAAATGACATTCAAACAGCACACCACAAACACGAAAAATAAACTGACACCCAGACTTAACGCCCTCAGATCACTTGCCCACACGAAATTTGGACACAACAAAGAAACCACCACCACAGTCTACAAACAATACATAAGATCAGTTATGGAATACGCAAGCCCGGCCTGGGCTTCTAACCTAGCTGAAACACATCATAAGACCTTACAGACTATTCAAAATAAAGCCCTTAAAATCATCACAGGATGCACAGCTACTACACCCACAGATCACCTACATCAAGAAACCAAAGTCCTAAAAGTCAAAGATTATCTAGACATGAGAGGCACTCAATTCCTGGCAGCAGCCTCCACGAATCAACACCACCCACTACACTACATGGCAACACACCCAGACACCAAGAAATATCAAAACAACACCCAGTGCACACTATCACACACAAATACTGTCTTCTCTCCCTCCCTGCCCACCCCAAACCAACTTCCGGAAGCACATCCATACTCATATCACTCGCCGTTCCATCCACTCACTCATAGACAACACGCAGCTGCAAGCACGACCTCCCGAAATCCATCCTTCTGAATCCTCCCTTCCTCGCGAGGACAGAGTCCACCTGGCCAGGCTGAGATGCGGACACCATCCAGCTCTTCTGAGCTATCAGAAGAGACTGGATGACTCCGTCATCGACACCTGCCCGGGTTGTAACACAGCACCCCATACCATAAAACACATCATAGAAGACTGCATTTCACACAACCACTTACGCCAACAACACAATTTACACTATTTGAGAGCTCTGTGGGAGAGCCCGACTGTGGCCATGGCCTTCCTTAAGGACTCGGGGCTGTTCGGCCAGGCAGCTTAGGGAACAACAACAACAACAACTAATACGCATGTGAAAGAATTATTGGAACAAGATGTAATACAGCCATCTGTCTTTATGGCGTAGTCCCCTATTTTTGGTTCCTAAGAAAAATAAGGGCGAATATAGAGTTGTCGTAGATTACAGGAAACTTAATTCTCTCACAGAAACTGAACATTTTCATATGCCTGCAATCCCTCAAATCTTAAATTCGTTAGGTACTGATAATAAAGTGTTTAGTACTATGGATTTGTCGAGTGGTTTCCATCAGATTAATTTAGATGAAGATTCCCGTCAATACACCGCATTTAATTCCCCCTCTGGAACATATGAGTTCAAACGCTTACCACAGGGCCTTAAAAATTCACCGGCAGTATTTCAACGTCTCATGTCTAATATATTGGCAGGATTATTAGGTGATAACGTTTATGTATATATAGACGATATCATAATTTTTTCTAAAAATATATCGGACCATGTTGAAGCACTACTGAGGAAAGTTTTATCTAGGCTTAACGAAGCTGGTTTAATGATTAAACTTAGTAAATGTAACTTTTTCAAGAAGAAACTAAAATGTTTAGGACATGAACTAACCTCAGATGGTGTTAATACCACTCCTGATCTCACGAACGCTATCACAAATTTCCCAACACCCACTAACGTAAAACAATTGCGACAATTCCTTGGTATCAGTGGTTATTATAGGAATGTCATTAGAAATTATGCAATCATGGCGAAACCCCTTTACGAACTGTTAAAGAAAGGTGTGGAATATAATTGGAGTTATGAACAAGAGCAAAGTTTTAATAAATTAAAGAATACCTTAACCACGAGACCCACACTTGCCTTTCCTGATTTTAATAGAGACTTTGTTATTAACACTGACGCTTCGTACTCCGGATTCGGTGCTACTCTCATGCAGTATGATGAAAGGAATGAATTACGCCCGTTAGGCTACGCAAGCCGTTCTCTCAAACCGGCAGAATTAAATTTTTGTGTAACTGACTTAGAAGGCGCTGCATTAATATGGGCTCTTCAGACGTACAAAGAAATAATTTATGGCTATAATGTGACTGTATGGACAGATCACAAACCTTTACTTAAGTTGTTCGATGATAAATTTTTGTCTGGCAGACGTGCTCGATGGAAATTAATTTTGGCATCTTATAATCCCCAATTAATGTACGTGGAAGGTAAACACAATGTTGCAGCTGATGCCTTATCTCGTAATCCAGTAGCTTCAGTTTCAGCCAATGCGATTCTGAACGCTGATGGTATTGCTGCGGAGCAGAGATCCGATACGTTTTGGAGTAAAGTAATTCTTAGTATAGAATCAGGTGATACTGTTAACTCGAGCACTAAAGAAACAATAGATTTGAATTTACAAGACTTCGAAATACACGATAATTGTTTGTACAAGAGAACGCAGTTATCTGGCAGGAAATCACCTAATAGAGAGGTGTTGCAATTAGTTATTCCCTCTTCACGCGTAGATGCGACGCTACACTTTATTCATGGTCACAAATTAGTTGGACACCCTGGTAAGGATAGAGCCTTCTCTCAAGCTCAATAAAAGGTCATTTTACTGGCGTACAATGAAACGTGATTTATTCACTTATATATATGAATGTATTACTTGCGCGAAAGTTAAACCCAAGTTGTTGTTGTTGTTGTTGTTCCCCAAGCTGCCTGGCCGAACAGCCCCAAGGCCCCGAGCAATTCCAAAGCCATAACCGAGCGCCCCCACAGAACCCTCCCTGCCGACCACAATAAAGCCTGGGTGACCGAAGCCACTCCATGGCGGGGAGCTGAGGAGGGTGCGGAAACGCCCGGGAAACCAAAGCCCCACCCAGGGCTCTGTGCCCCTCAGCAATTATGAAGAGAAAGTTGAGGGGCAAGGGAAAAATGTGACGCTTTGGCTTCCAATCTTGGTAGATTGGGAGGTCAATCCACGGAAAAGACGCCGTCACTTGAGATCTAGAAAATATATAAGTTAAAGGAACAGTCAGAGTAAGCTATGGGTATGGCAGAGATTGCTCGGTTCTCACTCTGATAGACCAGCCCATCACCACATGACTAGAACCCAATCCTCTCAGCATCAGCTAGGAAAGGCCCTAGAAAGCCGCCTTTGGCGGGGGAATAGCTCCCCTATTTCAACCCCTTTCGGGGTCGGGCACCCGCCGTTAAACCCTAAACCCAAGTTAAATGCATCTGCTAAGATCGGTACTTATCCGATACCTAATTACCCCTTTGATGTAGTTGGAATAGATCTACTCAAGTTACCCCTCACAAATACTGGTAATCAATATGTACTGGTTATAGTTGATCACTTTTCGAGATATGTGATTCTTTCAGTTTTGCAAGATAAAGAAGCGAAGTCTATTACACAAGCACTCTTACGAGATTTAATTTGTAAACTTGACTGCCCAAATACTATAATTAGTGATAATGGCACAGCATTTTGTAATTCTGATATGGAAGACGTTTGTAGAGAATATAATATTAATCACGAGACAATTTGCCCCCATTCACCACACAGTAATGGCTTAGTTGAACGTGCTAATCAGTCCTTAATTAGTGCCCTACGCTGTTTATTACACGAACGCGATACCGGTACTTGGGATAACTTTATTCATTACGCAGAAGCCACACTTAATTCATCTATTAATACTTCCATTGCTGATTCTCCACATTTTATTGTTTTTGGCAGAGATAAGAAACTACCTTTTACTAATTTACAGAAAGCCAATACTCCTGTGTATAATTCGGATGATTATTTGTTATATCATTTGAATAATTTTCGTACTATTTACAAGAATCTTCGAAATAATCTCACTCACTCTAAGGAAGAAATGACCACCATAGCTAACAAAAATAAATCTAATCCGAATATCAATATTGGAGATATTGTTTTTCTAAGAGAATTTTACGCTAAAGATAAATTGCAAACAGTCTTTGATGGTCCCTACAGAGTTTTGACAGTTGAAGGAAATAGAACAACAATTAAACATTTAGATGTAGGTAATAAGAAACGAGCACATGTTGATCATTTGAAGAAAATTCGGCGTACTCTACCCGAATACGAAAACACGAATTTCGAGGAAACACTAATGACACCGAAAAAAGATAAAGAAAAAGAAAAACGAACAGAACACCCCCCCTAATGACAGATATGACCTTCGGTCACGCGCCATTGCTGCCGTGTCATCTTTGAAGGGTGATTTTGTAGCCCAGTGGTGGTTAGACAATCTAGATATTAAGGTAGATACGTTCTACATGTAAATAAACTCTGATTCTCACGATTGATGGAGCGGTAGATCATGCCGGCTCGTCCACAGTTCAGTCTCTCTATCACTCTTGACCAATCAGAGCTTCTAGAATTTAACTTCAAATAATTAATAATTGTATTTATATACTCTAGTTTTAGTAGTACATACAATTTTGTTTTCTTACTCTCATTACATCCCCCAGGATGGGTTGTGTTATATACACTTTAGTCAAAACAGCTGAACATGAGTACGGATTGAACCCCCTCTTTGGAAAGGATAATTTAGATTTATACTATCCATTTCTTGAGGTACACATTAATGCTGGTGATTTTGTTATTTTAATTCCATTTGCATCTGATATGATTTTGACTAGACAAGAAATTATCCCTCTCCCCACCATTATCCAAGGCGCACTTCTTGAGATTAATTTCCCTTCAGACAATTTGTTATTTTCTACAGGTAAATACCCTGATGAATATCTGGCTTTAGTAGACACTTCGGTCTTTGAGAAACATTGTCACACTATCTTAGACGTCATTACTACCTGTCCTGCTCAATTAATCCAATTACTCCCCCGGAATTATGATGATTGTAGTCGTGCTATTAAGAAAAATGAACATATGCTAGATTATTGTCAATTCACTCCCGCTCCTCAGAAAAATTTCTTCCATACACACATTTTGGATACTCATTTTCTTTATTTTGTGAAAGCAACTACTCTCCTTGTGACTTGTCCCGATCCCTCACCTTTCCACAGAAACGCAGTAGGTTTGATTTACATAAAGGATTCATGCATGATTGTCTGTCCTTTCCTCACTATTTACCCTTCCACATTTCACCTGAGTTCAATTTATATTGACAGTCGTCTTTTTGCTGAAATTCCTCCCTCTGTTAACATTTCTGGACATTTTTCGTTTCCTAAGGTTGTTTCACATACCATCAACACTTTGAATCTAATTAACTCATCTTTGGACTCTGTCTTTCACTCACTTTGTCAAGCCTTACTATGTATACCCTCCCATTGGTCTACTCATGATTCTTTTGATTATTGCTATTATCTTATGTTATTGCTCAAACTCTCGCCTAGCATCACGTATTAGTGAACTTGAACATTTCGTGATAGCACTAACATGATAAATGTGGAAAACTAGTTACATATGCACAAGAAAATGTAATTTTGTCATAATCAGACTTAGAAAATATAGTCTATATATTTAGCACAATCAGACTTAGAAAATATAGTCTATATATTTGACACAATCAGACTTAGAAAATATAGTCTATATTTTAGAAAAGAATGACATTGCACTATCCTAGAAAATACATACTATAAACATTGATTTGTTAATGTGGAAAGTTTCCTAATCTGAAGATTGAACTTTATATATTTGGTACTTTCTAAATTTTCAATTACTTAGTGTTGTATTATATAGGACTATGAACTTGTTTATATTATTGATTTTTGTTTTAATAAAATAATCACTCTTACTTTTACAAATTTATATGTATATATATCTTTATGTATGTACCATTTTCATCACATCTCATCTATTTTATTATAGAAAATCTACAAAACCTCAGCCTTTATAATCTTTCATTAGACTTAAGCATTTATTATTGTTTTTATTTCTCTTTCACTTATTTCACTTTTTATTATAATTTTAGTGCTCCATTTGCAGTTTTGTTTTGCAGTGGGAGCAAAACTCTCGTAGTGGGGGCGTGTTACATGATCCTTTCACTCATATTTAGACAACTCATAACTCAATTCATACTTGTGCCACGACTTTTGTATATGCCTGTACAAGTAGCTGTTAGCTGTGGTCCAGAGGCAAGACCACAGGTGTCCTTATCAATAGCTAAGGTAAACATGCTTATTAATCATTACATTCCTATATTAACGACTTGCTAACCTAAACACCAGGAGACCCCTGGACTAAAGTTATGCACGATTATTCACTCGTCATGTATTATTATTCACTCGTCATTCAGGATTATTCACGCTTTCATCATTGGTTATGCATTCTCGGAAGGCGAGGTGCAGTTGAACCTAGGCATGACGGTGATCACACGAGGAGAACTGGACAGACACGAGTCGAGGGCGGAGGTCCACTCACCACGCTCTCACACACCCCCTTTCACCATTCTCACCACTTCATCATTTCACACCTGATTTGATTCCTGACTATGTTCCTGCATACTTATACAACACATAAAGGAAAGGCTGATCATATGGGTTGATTAATTCCAGACTCCTAATATGTCTATAAACTATTAGTGGTGGCAGTTTTCTACAAACATTATTCATCACAGAGAGGCCTACTGAAGATTCCACCTCAACACGGTGTCATCGGAGTAAAGAACCTCACATATATATAGTGTGACGCCTACCAGCGTTAGCAGAATCGCATCCTGTTAGCCACTAGCGCTCGCCAGGGCAGTGAAATGGGCTACAGTTATCAGAGAAGGTTGTTCTTTCTTTCATAGTACTTGCATTGTTACAGACAGTCCTGTGGTGGTCTTTATTTTCGTATGTGACAACGGAAAGCATTTTATATCATGAGTAGAACATAAGATGCATTGTAGTGTAGTTGAAAGAGAGAAAGCGAACGGGCAGCGAGGGGGTAGTGAGTGTTGCTTCCCTCCCGCCTCCTCCCTCCCGGAGGAGTTTCCCGCCCGCGTGGCTTTTCTCTCGGTTTTGATTGGCTGGTGGTTCCTGGCACCTTCTGGAGGCCTGCTGCCTGGTGACGTAGCGGCCTGTGATTGGCTGACCACCATGCCTTTGTGAGATCCTGGGGGTCCCGAGGAGCTACTCTCTTTACAGCAGGCTAGGGACGCACATGACTAACATCCTTTTTACCACTGTCTCCCATATCTCCACCATTCTGATACTGTCTCTCTTCCTCAACTTCTTCTCTTTCATTCCTCTTATCTTTTAACACCTTACGAGCGGCCTATGCGGTTTATTTATATGTACCGCACAGCGGGGTGTTTTTAGCCAAAATAGGGCTGTTTACGTGATCATTTTCATGCCTAAATAAGACCCAGAACGTAAAACAAGTACCTATCCCTGAAAGGGCATAAACAGAGCTTTCGAATGACACCATAACGATCCTTGTATGATGGATAGTTTTCTTGCAATAACCGTGCAACGCGAGTGCAAAAAGCGAATTCGGTACTTTCGGTACATAATTGAGTATGTAGCGAGTGAGAGAGGGAGGAGGGAGCTGAGATTTGTGTCAGTAGGTTCGCCGCGGTGGTCTGGAGCAGTCATACGCTCGCTAGTCTCCTGCCACCACTTGTCTCTCTCTCTCAGCCACATTACGTGCTGAAATTGCCACTCGACCTATGTCGAGCGCCCCCACATAGTCCAGCTTTTTTTAACTCGACTTATGTTGCTCGCCGCTAATTAAGGGTTAATGTCACAACACTCCCTTTGGGTTCTGCACACGATTTCATCTCGGCCCATCGTATTATGTGCGTCGCTCTCTGAGATATTTACATGTATTTAGAATAGGTTTGAGGGTTCTTAGTTAGTAGAGGTTAAGAACTCGGTGTGTGTCTCCATTATTGATTTAGTGCTCTGCTGGGTTATTTAATGCTAGACTGGGATCAGGCTTCTGTTGTCGTCATCAGCGATGTGTGTACGGTTCGCTTATACCTACACAACTTCGACGGTTTCTGTGGTAGCCTAGGTTGTCTTTTTGGTTGTGCCTTTTGCGAGTGCAGCATCGTGTGGTAAGAGGGCATTAGCCTACTTCCTTGTCACACAGTGCTGCCTCTTTGCTTGAATTTAGAGGGATCGCCAGGGTAGAACCAGATACTTGAGATCTGGATCTACCAAGAGAGCATCCCCGTCATTTAACGTAACTTTAATCATACCGCCTTAAGGACAATGCTAGGCTATGAGCCAGTCTTGCTCAGCCACAGTTTCCTAACCTTGATATCCCAGCTAGACTTTATTCACCTAGCAGACACTAGTTAGGATATGAGCTCTTTATGATATGTATGCATTATTATTCACGGCATTTATGAGTCTAGGTTGTTGCTGAGTTGCACAACCATAGTAGACTGTTTCGTTGATGAGGAAGCATTTCTTTTAGTGTCGAATATTACTGCCATTGCGCATTTATAATATTCTCGTGTCAGTTAACATTATATGTCCTATCTTTTTGTGTACTCCGTATACACGTTGGGTGTCCTGCCTCCTGCCTTTCTATAATTTAAGATATGAGCATCTTATGAGCATCAGACTTTCTTCAGAAGTTTCCAGGTCTATGCTGTAGGACTAGACTTTCTTTCAGATAGGAGTGAAGAGTTTATTGTTGTTTAGAGTAACTATATTGAAGCATCTTTTTATTGTATTAAATCTTGCATTGATTTAATTGATCTTTCCATAGCTTCCCTTTTGTGCATTTTAACGTAACTTGTATCTTGATTGTTATCAGGCTATACCAGTGTGGGTTAGCCTGGAGTAGAGTACATTTATGCCCAGTTAAGCATACTCCGTTATCGCAGAATAACTCTGGAGGGTATAGGTGTTTTTTGTTAGCCGGCATATAAGTTCAAGGGTTTGGATCTAGCGTACCGTTGTTGCATAGTGCCCTATTACTAGTCCAACCATTAAGTGCCCTTGTTTTATTCGTAGCCCCGGTCGTAACAAATGGCGACCTTGCCTAGTATCTTATATTAGTAGTGGCCAAGATCCATTTGTGTTATTGCGGTCATAACAAATGGCGACCTTGCCTAGTATCTTATATTAGTAGTGTCCAATATCCATTTGTGTTATTGCGGTCATAACAAATGGCGACCTTGTCCAGTATCTTATTTTAGTAGAAACCAGGATCCATTTGTTGATTATTGCAGTAATAACAAATAATGACCTTGCCTGGTATCTAAGGAAGAATTGCAGGATTGTTGGACATTTGTTTTTGAGGAATATTTTGGACACGTGGAATTATTTTTGGCAACGTAGCATAGCACTTGAGTTGTCTTCGAGCATTTAATATTTTTGAGTGAATAGTGCTACATGAGAGTTTAGGTACTCCTTTTTTTATAAACGTTGAGAATTTTCGGTGGACACTATGTCGAACGACGGATCTATGTACGGGGAGGACACAGTACGGGAAACAGACTCTGAGGTGCAGCAGCGGGGTTTGTCCGAAGGCATTAGAGTTATAACTAGTGAGGAGGATGCAAGAAAGTTTCTGGAGATGCCTATTACTGCTAACCGGGTGTCGGGGATTGATCGGTATGGTCTCCAGTGTTTGGCCACGGTTATGGGGCATGTGGGCACTAAAGGAGTACAAAGGAGTACAAAGGAAATCAAGCAACAACAGGTCTAGTGACCCTTCTAGGCTGCTTGTCCTCCAAAACACTGCGGATGAAGTGTCCAAACAGTGGTTTAGAGTGGGTAAGGGAACATTGGAAAGGGAACTACTGCCCTGCCACTAACGTGGCAGGACTAGGAAGTTAGTAGGGGACATATGGGTTAGTAACTGAGGGGAGGATAAAATAAAGTTATTCATTTACAAACGCAGTCAGTCGCGGGTTTGATGCAAGATATTTGTCTAGGCGGAATTTAAATGAATCAACGGTGCTGCAGTCTATAACGTCTCGGGGAAGCCCATTCCACAAGTTGACAACTCGATTGAAGAAGAAATTCTTAGATTCGTGTGAGTTAAAAGATTTACCAATATTTTGCAACCGTTTCCCCGCGTGTAATTAGATTGGTTGATAGTGAAGTACTTACTACAGTTCATATTGTCGATGCCTTTGATGATTTTGAACACTTGAATTAAGTCACCTCTTAATCTGCGCTGGGTTAAAGTAAATAGATTTAATTCTCTAAGATGCTCTTCGTATGGTTTGTTCTTTAGGCTAGGTATCATTTTGGTAACTCTACGTTGAACTCGTTCTAGCTTGTTTATGTCTTTTTGGTAATAAGGGCACCAGCATTGAACGCAGTATTCCAGAAGAGGGCGGACTAAGGAATTGAAAAGGGTTAGGATTACGTCTTTGGATTTATGCTCAAATGATCAGCCTATGAAGCCAATTATTTTGTTTGCCTTCTTAACAACTTCTGAACATTGTTGACTCGGTTTTAGGTTGCTCGATATTGTTACTCCCAGATCGGTTTCTCTGTTTACATTCTTAAGCTGAGTGCCATTCATCGAATAGTTTGCTTTCTCATTTAGGTATCCGATATGTAGTACTTTACATTTATCCGCATTGAAACTCATTTGCCAAATTTGGGCCCAATGTGACAATTTATCTAGATTGTGTTGCATATGGTCAACTTGATCTTTTGAGAGTACGCTATTTGCAATTTTTGTATCGTCAGCAAATTTTGAGATTGTACAGGTGAGACCCTCATCTATGTCGTTGATGTAAATTAGAAAGATAATTGGTCCTAGTACCGATCCCTGGGGTACCCCGCTACTTACATTGGTCCATTTAGATGCCTTACCATTTATGACTACTCTTTGCTTTCTGTCGCTGAGCCAATTTTCTATCCATTTAAACACACCGTCTTGTATTCCATGCGCTTTTAGTTTTAGCAGTAAACGTTTGTGGGGAACTTTGTCAAAGGCCTTTTGAAAATCAAGTTATATAATATCTACAGCTTTACTCTCATCGTAGTTGTTGAGGATATCGTGGAAGAAGTCTAAGAGGTTTGTTAAACAGGAACGTTTTTTACGAAAGCCGTGTTGAGTATCTTTAAGTATGTTATTTTCCTCTAAGTGATTTACGAGTCTGTCTCTTATGACCGTTTCTAGTATTTTACATACAACTGAGGTTAAGCTAATTGGACGATAGTTACTGGGTAGGGATTTGCTGCCTTTTTTGAATATCGGTGTTACGTTGGCTATCTTCCACTGATCAGGCATAGTTCCAGACTGCAAGGATTTATTGAATAGTAATGTCAGTGGTTTGGAGAGCTCATCCTTAGCTTCCTTTAGAACTCTAGGTGAGATTGTATCAGGTCCAGGCGTTTTATTTACCTTGAGTTTATCTAAACAATTCAATACTTCTCTCTCTGTAACGGTGATATTGCTTAGAACATCTGAATTATCAATCTGAATCGGCGATGGTGTAGGGATATCACTGAGGTCTTCTGTTGTAAAAACTGATGCAAAGAAGGTATTGAGGGCATTACTCATTTGTACTTCGTCTTTGGTGTATTCTCCATTTTCATCGACTAACGGTCCAACAGTTGAAGTAACTACTTTTTTCTTTCTGATATAACTATAGAATTCTTTCGGGTTTGTTTTACTTTGATTCGCAATATGTAACTCTAGGGTCTTTTTACTTTGCTTAATTAACTTTTTGGCTTTGCGTCGTAGCTCTACAAATTTCACCCGTTCTTCATCATTTTGTGAGGATTTTAATCTATCATTAGCAAATTTTTTAGCAAGCAGGCAGTTTGAAATATCTTTATTCCACCATTTGGGCTTATTATTATGGCCTGGACGCCGTATTTTCGATGGTATGCAGTCTTGCACTGCTTTTAGGTAAGTGGTTTCGAATAACTTCCAAGATGTATTTATGTCGTTATTGTTAATTAAAAAGCTCAGTCAGTTTCTTTAAACATAGCTCTAAGTTTATGAAAGTTTGCTTTCTTGAAATTAGGGACTTTTTCGATGCTACTATTTGGTTCGTTACTAGTAAAGTTTAAAGTTGAAAGTTATCGTACGATGGTCGCTGTTACTGAATTCATCACCAACATTAAAATTCTCTATTAATTCTTCTTTTTTTGCAAGTAACAATGTCAAGAACGTTATTACCAAGGTCGGTGTTCGAACAAATTGATAAAGCGAACTCTCTTGCAAGTTCGTATACAAGTCATGTCCGGCGTGTGAAGTAAGAGTATCGCCCCACTTGGTCACAGGTAAATTAAAGTCGCCAAAAAATACGGTATCTTGTGAGTTACTTACATCTGCAATTTGTTCATAAATTTCTCGGTCAGTTTGCACTGATTGAGCTGGAGGTCTGTATATTAATGCAAGTATTATTTTTGTACCTTTATTATTCTTTATTAGCACAAAAGATGTGTCGACGTTCACAATTGAGGTTTTGACAAGAGGGTCGGGTGAAGACTTTCTTTGATATAAAATAAAACGCCACCTCCATTTTTATTTATTCGGCTTTTCTCAAACATTACATAACCGGGAAGTGAATACTCTGCTAAAAAGTCTCTATATACTGTAATTGAGCCAAGATTCTGTTATACCAATCACATCATAATTTTCAGTAAACACTAGTTCCTCTAAATCTGAAAATTTATTGCGTATGCTTCGAGCGTTTGCATAGAAAACCATTAAAGTTGCGGTTTTAGAACTCGCAGAACGTTCTTTAATCAAATTTTTGGTTCTGATCGGATCTACATTTACATTCATGGCTGACATCGGTCCTCGGTCGTTATCCCTGGCGGTTTTGAATTTGGGTCGTGTTGGTGGAGCTTTATCCAAATTCGCGGTTCTTGACAGATTAGCATTTAATTCCTTCGCAGGTTGCCGCCCTCGCTGTCTTCGGTCCTCCTTCCTGGTTGTCCTGTGCTGAGTCGATTTCTTCTCCGAAAATCCTTCACCGCATCGTTGAAAAGAAGCCCGATACGTACTGCTCCCACGTGGTTCAGATGAACTCCATCGTTCCGAAAAACAAAATAGTCATCGTAGTAGAAATTGTCCCAGGTGTCGACGAATCCCACGTTTTCCTTCCTGCAGAGGTTTGCTAGACAACGATTTGTGCTGGTGGCTATGTTGTAAAATCGGCTCTCTACACCAAGCCGGGGGACGATTCCTGAGACGATGATCCTTTATGACTTCTCCTTAAACGACTTGATCAGCTGCTGGTACTTTAAAAGCAAATCTTCCGACCGGGTTCGCTGTACATCGTTGGATCCAACGTGGATGACGTAAATTTTATTAGCAGGGGCCAGCTTAGATACTTCGTCAACTGCAGCAACTACGTCGTCCACACCACCACCAGGGATACAAAAACGCTTCCTGGTCTTAGGTGCTCTGGCGCAAAACTCTGTGAGTTGACCACGTATCATCGAGTCTCCCACGAGCCGGACTTCTTCTATTTCCGCTTCGTCATCTGAGTCTGTGAGTATCTGGAAGCGGTTTTGACACTCGGTAATCGGTATGGGTTTCCTGGTCTTGGGGCAAACGTTGTTCCTCACAACACAGAAGTTGTCTTGACGGAGAAGAGAGTTACTATTTGTTTCTTGAGTATCGGAACCATCAGATGAAATGGCTACTGCAGGCGTTGAATTATTGGCAGTTGACGTTGGGGCGTTGGTGGCTGCTGGAGTTGCGGTGACAATTGAAGTTTGTGGTACTCCAACGTTGAGTGTTACAAACTCTTGGAGTGATTCCAGCTTCATGGTGAGGACGTTTATCTTGTTGTAGGCTTCATCTAATTTCACTGTCAAATTCTCTTGTTGCTGGCAGAGACGGCAGACTTGAAGATCGACAGTAACAAACATGGACTCACCAAACCTACTGGCGCAGTTCGTACAAGTGCGAGGCATGGTAACAGTCAGTTTCTTCAGATCACTTCACTCACTTTTAAACACTTAACTCACTTTAAAACACTTCACTCACTTTAGAAACACTTCAATCACTTCAACCGAAAACAATGTTGAAATACACTACAATAGGTTATCAGGGGTGATAGCCTAACCGAAAACAAAACATTTGAGATACGCAGAATTAGGCTTCCAGGGGCGATAGCCTAACCAAAAGGTTTTTTTTTTTTTTTAAATACGCACCAATAGGCTACCAGCCTTGAATAGCCTAACCGAAAATAATAAACTTGAAATACGCAGAAATAGGCTACCAGGTGTGATAACCTAACCTTAAACAAATATATATATATATAACAGAATATGTAACTAAATATACAATTCACCAAATAGAGATTATATAAAAATAAAGTGTGACCGCACACAAGGGGTTAATATACTGTATAAACAGATGGCCCTGGTGTCACTGTAGCCTAGTAAAGCAGTAGCCTACTCTTTTTAGATAAAACAAAACAAAATGTATCAGTCAAAGGTTACTACAAGATCGTGCAAGCAACAACTAAAATTACAGATATATATAGCTACAGTAGGATACTAAATACAATATCTACTAGAGTTAATAAGAACAACAGATTGGCTGGCTATAGGCTAGGCTAGGTTTGGATTAGGTTAAAAGCTTGGCAGGTTGGGTTAGGCTAGGTTAGTTTGTACAAATACCACCCTTAGCTTAAAGTAAAATCACTCTGAGGAGAAAAAGTCAAGAATATAATCTAGGGGGAAAAGATAAACGAATGCACTTAAATTTACTACAAAATTGGCTGGAATTTAATATGTATAATCCCCCCAAAAAGTTTGTTTACAAAATGGCGTCGGCGTTCGTTCCTGTAGGGAGGTTAGTTAGTACACAATATTGTTTATTAGCAAATTAATATGCAAAGCTTTACTTACATACAAGGCAGTTAAATTGATACTTACTACAGTAGGTAATGGGTAAAATTAGGGGCTACTATTTTATATCAACTAAGAAGAGAGTGTTTGTTTACAAACAAAACAAAACAACAGATGGCGCTAGTGGCGCCCTGTCCGAGCAGGAGTCTTGTGATAAACACAAAGTTTATCAGTCAATAAACAGCCAAATATCGTGCAGTGTTACTTACTAAACTACAGGATGGTTAAACGTGCTCTTAACCACCTTTCATGCACAAGAATGAAGAGGATGAGTAGTTAATACTCAAATTATGATCGATATCGTGAGAGCGTTGACAGAGCGTCTGCAGCGTCTGGCGGTAGACGTACGGCGGTCCGGGGGGACATGTGGAGGCGACCTGGGTGCAGCCTGGGTGCTCAGCGGGGTGCGTGGGGCTTCGGGTGGAGCGGAAGCTGGGGCACCTTCGGCCCAGCCCCCATTCCACTCGACTCCTACCATGGCGCCCCCTCGGGCTCCGGAGCCGGGTACGTACCCGCAGGCCGATAGTCACTGGCAGCGTGGTTTGCACTTGGGTGAGTCTCCAATTGTTGCATCTCCTCCTCCTCAAGGTTTGACTGCAGATATGATCTTCCAGCTTGAGATGGCTAAGATTCAGCAACAGCAGCGGGAAGCTGAGCTTCAGATTGAGGCTACGAAGTACTGTGCAGACATAGAGCTTGAGAAGTCTCGGGTGGAGTCAACAGGGCAGCGTCTCGGTTCTGGGACTCGAGGTCTTATTCAGTCTTTATCGCACCTTCTTAAGTTAGTCCCTGTATTTGACGAGTCGGGTGTCACCGAATTTTTTATGCGTTTTGAGAAGAAGTGCCGGAAGCACCAATGGCCCGAGGTTAAGTGGGCAGCCCTTGTTTCCTCTAGGTTGGTTGGCAAAGGACTCAAGGCATATGATGCGTTGCCCTTGGAGTCTTGCGTCGATTATGAGGTACTGAAGGAGGCTGTCCTGCGGGCATATGAGTTACAACCAGAGACTTATAGGTTGAAGTTCCGGGGTGTTACGAAGGGTCGTGAGTGCACCTTTCTTGAACATGCCCGGGAACTGTCTGACGCTTTTGGGAATTGGCTGATATCGGAGAAGGCAACGACGTTTGATGAGATAAAACAGTTGATGCTTCTCGAGCAGTTCTTCAAGTGTACGGGCAGCGACCTGACATTGAACCTCAAAGAGAAAAATCCTAAAACTCTACAGGAGGCAGCTGAGATGGCTGACCTTCGCTATCGCTGATTCGCGGGCGGGTCTGCACAACGGAACGATGCAGGTAACAAGGGGCGCAAAACACTCCACACGAGTCAGTGATACACCATATACCATAAAAACAAGAGCAATGATATTAAGTCGGACCATAAAACTAATACCGTCCCGTTTAAGAAGGTCAGGGCCTTCCCACCTCAAGGGAAGCCCAAGGGGGGGTTAACGTGTTTTCATGTCACAAAAAGGGGCCTTTGCACGATCCTGTCCTAGCAAGTTACCTATAGCCAGTCAATCTACTAGACATATGGGCTGAACCTTGCACAAAATTGCAACATTAATTATTTCACCTGTATTGACTTGTGGAAACCCACAAATATAACATATCAAAAGTCCTCAATAATCGGGATAGTGGAAAGTCCTCAAAATAGCATAATTATGTTAATTAGTCCAATCAAAATGTAACTGGACCTGGAAATAATTGCAACATAAATTATTTCACCAGTATTGGCTTCGGGAAACCCCCAAATACAACATATCAAAAGTCCTCTAAAATATGGATAAGGGAAAGTCCTCAAAATTGCATATTGATGTTAATTACTATCGCCATGAGCCGAAAATTGAAAACCAGCATAACTTTACAACCAAGTGTCCTAACATAATAAAAGTGGGGTCTATACCCATGTGTTCATGGCCAAGGAATCCAATGTACATGCAATTAACCTCCCTCGGGTATTACATAATATGGATTATGCAAATCAGCAGCAGTAAATGCCCCCCAAAATAGAATATTTTGTAACCTTGCAACCAATGGTGCAAACTCAGTAAAATAGGCTATCCCCATATTTCAACGCCAGGGAATTCAATGATCATTAGAATAACCTACCATATGCATTACATAACAAGTATTAAGTTAATCAACAGGTGACCAATAATGCAATCTCAGTAAAATAAGTGTCTATACGTGTTCAGGGTCAGTGTATTAAAGGTGAAACCAAAAATACCTACATTCCATTAGAGCATACAATAATTGTCCACATCAGCACTTTACCCCCCAAAAATATATTTAGGAAATTAATAGAACTCAAGTACCATGTTGGCAGTATTGCTTGCTTCACTCAGGAAGTCCTTTGTCGAGGGGTGAAGGATGAACAGTTCTATCCTTTACAGACACAACATGCAGCTGTGTAATCAAGTCCATGTTTCCTGTAGGTGCACTTTATTGTATCACAACAAGTCCTGATTTTGTAACGGACCAATTTAGATGTTTGGGTATTTGCTGCTGCTGATTTGCATAATCCATATTATGTAATACCCGAGGGAGGTTAATTGTATGTACATTGGATTCCTTGGCCATGAAACCATGGGTATAGACCCACTTTATATGTTAGGACACTTGGTTGTAAAGTTATGCTGGTTTTCAATTTTCGGCTCATGGTGATAGCAATTAACATCAATATGCAATTTTGAGGACTTTCCCTTATCCGGATTTATGAAGACTTTTGATATGTTGTATTTGGGGGTTTCCCGAAGCCAATACTGGTGAAATAATTTATGTTGCAATTATTTCCAGGTCCTGTTACATTTTGATTGACTAATTACATAATATGCTATTTTGAGGACTTTCCACTATCCGGATTATTGAGGACTTTTGATTGTATATTTGTGGTTTCCACAAGTCAATACAGGTGAAATAATTAATGTTGCAATTTGTGCAAGGTTCACGTTATTTGACTGGACTAATACAGTCGTGTCTTTGGCTCGCAACATTGGAGTGTCTTTGAAGTGTCTGCGTTTGCCCGGGTTAACGGTCAGAGGCTGGAGCACAGTCAGTGAAGAAGTGTCCGGAAGGCTTGACAACTGTCCGGATACTTTTTGTGACCATAGAGGGCGGCTGCGTGAGTTGGGCTGGATGCAAGCATGGAGTAGAATTTTTGCTTGATATGGCTGCTTCCTTGACATTGATGAAAAACTTTACAGGCAAACCTATAAACGCGGCACGGTAGTTGTGGTGTAGGGTATCAACGCTACAAAGTCATAAACGTTGGTCCGAGTGGAGCTGGAGGTAGAAGGTGTGACACGAGAGTTGGATGTCGGAATCGTGGAGAAAATGCCAGTAGAGGGCGTCGACCTTCTTCTCGGCAATGACTTTGCGTGACTACTCCTGAAGTTCCACTCTTAGTCGTTGCCGAGAGGGCGGCCGACGTGAGTAGGGAGTGGCAGGAGTTGGACGAGAGGTGTCAACTAAATCAGATGGCGTTTGTTGTCACCCGTCTCGTGCATCCAAGTGTCACAGCCTATTCCTCAGTCTCTAGACCAGCGGAGGAACGGTCGAAAGGAGAAGGCTAAAGTTGGGAAAAGTTTGAGAGTTTTGAACCAGCGGCTCTCCTTGGCGACTCGTATTAGCACCTATATTAAGGTCGGTGGCCCCAGAACCTGCCACACTTGTTGGGGAGGAAGGGCGTGTGGAAACTCCGAGACAGCACCATTACTCGCAAAAGCAGGATAGGTCGAAAAGCCTAGTACCGGGGGAGGCCATAAGTTTGCTCCGGGTGAGCATCTCGATAAATTGGCTCCTTTCGGATATCTGTCGGCTGCAGTTTGGGTGATCCTGAGCTTCCAGAAAGTGCAGTAACGGTGCAATCGAACTGGAGGAGTGACGGGGATGCAAAAGGGCCGGGGTCTTCTTTTCCGTGTAGGGGGTATTTTGTACAGGCGTTTTTCTAGATCCTCAGAACGGAGTTGGGAGGGGTGGTCTGGTGAGAGTGGTTGATCAGTTGGTAGTAGGCCGTCGTGAGTGCCGGGATAGCCTACTGAGGTTGGCACATGACGTACTGTTGGCAGGGCCATGTTGGGTGTACGTAAGACCGGTAGCAGCATTGGAGAAATTGTTTTTGGTGGCCAGGGATGAAAGCACATGTTGCGTCATGGGTGGCGAGGTGTAGTACCTGTCAGATAGTAGGATTAGCAACCAAACCAGTGTATCCCCAAGGCTCCGTTCCAACCCTATTCCTGTTATCCTGGGCCACCTTTCCCAGTAAGGTCCAAATCGACATGGTTGTCCCTCTAACCACCCACCCCCTACTAGTGCATGCAACAAGTACCTCCTCACCATTATGGATGTTGCCACTCGTTATCCCGGATGCATACCCCATGCGAAATGGTACTGATACTCGACTGCTGGTTCGTAACTTGCTATTGTACTGCTCTAAGGTTACCGGTACCCACAGGAATTGCAAGTCGTACCAGGGATTCCCAACTTTACTTCTAACCTGTTTAAAAACAGGACCCATGGCAAAAAAAGCAGCACGGGGGTTAGTACCATTGTCTCTTCAGACCTATCACCCAGAGTGTCAGGGTGTTGGAGAGGTGGGCAACTCGGACTCTCAAGAGCATGCTGGCGGTGTTTTATTGTTGCTGAGAATGGTAAAGATTGGGATCTTGGGTTGCCGCTATTGTATTATGTCGCTGCTCGGGAGGTACCTGGTGAAAGCCTAGGAGAGTTTTAAGGTGGGGGCACGAGGTTTGTTGATTCTGTTTCCCTCTGCCAGGTCCTCCTTTGTCTTCCAAGTATGCCGGTCCTTATAAGGTGGTGAAAAAGATCTCTGACTTAGTTACCTTGTGGCTACTCCAGATAGGCAGTACAAGAACCAGCTGTGCCATGTGAAACCTGGTGAAGGAGTTTTGTGAGGGCGCCCCCTGAGCCTCTCGCGGTTTCCCTGTGGTTGACCTGCAGCACAAAGTCATGGAAGGAGAGAGGAGTGAGGGACAGTGAAGCTCAGGGTTTGGAAGATAACTGGGAGTGTCATGTCCTCTACCACGACCGCATAAGACAGTGGTTGTTAGGACAGCGCCCACTACGGTTGAATGCTACAATGTCATCCGACAAGCAGAACCAAAATTCGATGAAAGAACGTTCTGTGAGTTCTAAAACCGCAACTTTAAAGGTTTGTCTATGCAAAACGCTCGGAGCATACAGCAATAAATTTTCAGATTTAGAGGAACTAGTTGTTACAGAAAATTATGATGTGATTGGCATAACAGAATCTGGCTCAATACAGAAGAGTAGAGACTTTTAGCAGAGTATTCACTTCCCGGTTATGTAATGTTTTGAGCAACAGCCGAATAAATAAAATGGAATGGGGTAGGTGGCGTTTTATTTATATCCAGAGAAAGTCTTAAACCCGACCCTCGTGTCAAAACCTCAAATTGTGAACGTCGACACATCTTTTGTGCTTAATAAAGAATAATAAAGGTACAAAAATAATACTTGCATTAATATAACAGACCTCCAGCTCAACCAGTGCAAACTGAACCGAGAAAATTTACGAACAAATTGCAGAATGTAAGTAACTCACAAGATTACCGTAATTTTTGGGCGAACTTCTTTAATTTACCTGTGACCAAGTGGGGCGATACTCCTTACTTCACACTCCGGACATGACTTGTATACGAACTTGCAAGAGAGTTCGCCTTTATCAAAAAATTTTGTTCGAACGCCGACCTCCGTGGTAATAACGTTCTTGAACATTGGTACTTGCAACAAAACGAAGAATTGATAGAGAATTTGATGGTGGTGATGGAAATTCAAGTAACAGCGACCATCGTACGATAACTTTCACTTTAAAGTTTACTAGTAACGAAATCGCAATAGAAGCATCGAAAAAAGTCCCCTAATTTCAAGACAACCAAACTTCCATAAAAACGTAGAGCTATGTTTAAAGAAACTGACTGGAGCTTTTTAAATTAACAATAACGACATAAATACATCTTGGAAGTTATTCAAAACCACTGTACCTAAAAGACAGTGCAAGGACTGCATACCATCGAAAATACGGCGTCCAGGCCATCATAATAAAGAAGCCCAATTGGGTGGAATAAAGATATTTCAGATGCTGCCTGCCTTGCTAAAAAATTTTTGCCTTAATGATAGATTAAAATCCTCACAAAATGAACGAAGAACGGGTGAAAATTTGTAGAAGCTAACGGGCGCAATACGCCAAAAAGTTTTCAATTACAGCAATGCTTCTAGTAATATACAGATCTCTTAGATTATTCCCCTTTTGGTTATTACTCTCAGTATTGGCGAATCAAAGTAACAACAAACCCGAAAGAATTCTATAGTTATATCAGACAAGAAAAAAGTAGTTTACTTCAATCCCGTTGGGATCCGTTAGTCGATGAAAATGGAGAATACACCCCAAAGGACGAAGTACAAATGAGTTATAAGCCCTCAATACCTTCTTTGCAATCAGTTTTTTACAACAGAAGACCTCAGTGCTAGCCCGACCACCCATCGCCAGATTCCCGATTGATAATTCAGATTTTCATAAGCAATACCACCGTTACAGAGAGTGAAGTATTGAAATTGTTTTGATAAACTCAAGGGTTAGAAGAAAACGCCAGGACCTGATACAATCTCGCCTAGCGTTTCTAAAGGAAACTAAGGATGAGCTCTCCAAACCACTGACATTACTATTCAATAAATCCTGCTTTGCAAGTCTGGAACTATGCCTGAAAATCAGTGGAAGCTAGCCAACGGGTAACACTCGATATTCAAAAAAGGCAGCAAATCCCTACCCAGTAACTAATCGCGTCCAATTAGCTTGACCCTCAGTTGTATGTAAAATGCTAGAAACGGGTCATACGAGACAGACTCGTACATCACTTAGAGGAAAATAACATTACTTAAAGATACTCAACAAAACACCGGCTTCTCCTAAAAAAACGTTTCCTGTTTAACAAACCTCTTAGACTTCGTTCCACGATATCCTCAACCTCTACGGATGAGAGTTTAAAGCTTCGTAGCTATTATATACCTTGTATTTTCAAAAGGCCTTTGACAAAGTTCCCAGCACAAACGTTTACTGCTAAAAACTAAAAAGCGCATGGAATACAAGACGGTTGTGTTGACAATGGATAGAAAATTGGCTGCAGCAACAGAAAGCAAAGGGTAGTTCATAAAATGGCCTAAGGCATCCCTAAATGGACCCAATGTAAGTAGCGGGGGACCCAGGGATTGGTACTAGGACCAATTCTCCTTTCTAATTTACATCAAAAAGGACATAGATGAGGGATCTCTCACCTGTACAATCTCAAAATTTGCTGACGATACAAAACATTGCAAATAGCGTAACTCCTCCAAAAGATAAAGTTGACACGATATTGCAACACAATCCTAGATAAATTGTCATTTTGGGGGGGGCCCCAAATTTGGCAAATGGAGTTTTCAATGGCGGATATAATGTAAAGTACTACATGGTCGGATACCCTAAATTGAGAAATGAGCAAACTATTTTCCGATTGAATATGGCACAAAACAAAAAAAACCCAGAAACCCCAGCTTAAGAATGTAAACAGAGAAAACAACGGATCTGGGAGTGAACAAGATCGAGTAAGAACCTAAAAACCGAGTCACCAATGTTCAAAGTTGTTTAAGACGGC
>JAVRFV010000396.1:0-15000 GCA_032716605.1 Paralithodes platypus
CAAAGAGAAGAGAATGGAGGGATAAGGATAGCAAGGAAGGGGGGGAAAACATGCCATGCACAAGGGAAGCAAAAGGGGGGAAGCAAAAAAAAAATAATAAGAGAATGCAACAGAAGGGGAAGGGAAGAATGAAGAGAGCCAAAAGACAGGCGAAGAGCAAGAAAGATAAAGAAAGGAAGAAAGACGATTAAGGAGGAAATGAAAAGCCCCCAAAAAAAAAACTAATAAAAAGGAACGCCTCTCAATATCCGAAGAAAGGAAAGAGCAAATAAGAGAAAGAGAAGAAAAACGAAGGGAGATCCAGTGATAGAAGAATGAATACAATAGGAGGAGAGTGCATTGCGCTTTAGAGATAGTAGAAATAATAAAATAACAAAAAATAAAAATGGAAGGCGAACTTGAAAAGACGGAAAATTAATGTAAGAGGAGGGGGGAAAAAAGGGAGAAAATGATGCATAGAAGACAAGATAAAAAGAGGAAAATTAAGAAGAATGGAATACAAGAGAGGAGGAGAAATGATGCGTAGAATAAGAAAAGGAAGAGGAGGTTGTCACAGGCGGAGACTTTGATTGCGAAAAAAAAAAAAAAATATCGCTGAGCATATAATTTTTCTGCTCTCTCCCTTTGGTCGAGGTTGTGTTGAGTTGCCCATTGCCATGGAATTTTGGCGCCGCGAAGGAAAGAGAAGGAAACGAAAACAGGAGAACAGAAGGTTCGAAAAGATGGTAAAGAGGGGAGAGAAGAGAGAAGTGTGTGCAGAACGATAGTAGAAGGAAAGAGAGAGGAAAGGAGTTGGGAGAGAGGAGAGAGAGAATGAGGAATGAGTTGTGTGTAAGAATGAGAGACCGTTGATTGAGGAGAGAGGAGCGGACGAGAGTAGTGAGTACATAAAAGAAGAAGCGATTAGAAGAGGAGGAGGACCGAAAAGAGGAGAATGCCCAGGGAGAGAGAAGAATGAAGAGGAAGACAGTTAGTAGAATGCAGGGGAAGAGCCAGAAATGACGAGAGTTAGAATGAAGATGACAAATAGAAGAGAAAAAAACTAAAGAGAAAAAAATGAAAGAAAATATACAGCGAGGGACCCCCTAAGACTAAAAAAAAAAAAAGGGAAGATGAGGGAAACTGAGGAAGGAGAAATGAATAGTGGAATAATGACTGCGGGGGCGGGAGGAGCGAGGGGGGAAGGAAAGGAAAATAGAAGACCAACGGATAGCATAATATACGTTATTAGTTACATAGATAACATTAGTAAAGATAATCTATCTATCATTATACTCAGGCCACATTACCCCATAGCTGGAGGGGGTTGCCAAACTCGAGACAGAGCCCGAACAGGGGGGGGGAAAAGGAAACAATAAATAAATAAAAAACAAATAAAATAAAATATTTAAAAACCAAAAAACACAAAACCACACATCAAGGTCGCCACAGGAGACGGACCCGCAGGAGGGACCCAGAGGGCCACTCTGATTGGGGTTCCCCGCAGGGAGGATTCCCAGGTCTCAGACCTCCCGGAAGAGAAGGGTTCCGGTCTCAGCAGGCCAGGAACATGCACAAGCGAAAGCTCTAACCACATACCCCAAGCCCCGCCACACCACGCATCCCCAGCGGGCAATACCCTTCATCCTTCATACCTTTTACCCTTCATATTATACCGGATCCCCGGGGCCCAAGGTGCTTGGCTGAAACGGTACTATTATCTAGTTCCACCTGTTTGGCCTGACCCCCCTCTTCTCCAAACGACGCGTCTATTTCACTCATCTATTCACTAGCATTCGGCATCCATTCCTATATACTTTCCACTTCTCTTGCCTGATTATAGTCAATTCCTCTATCTTCCAAACGCTGTGTAATACACATCTTCTCCATCGCAACGGAGGTCTTCCTGCCCTTCTACCTCTGCCTATCTGATTCACCATATTTTTCTTTGGTAAGCCTTTCACTTCTTCCATTTCACTCAAAATGTCCATACCAGCCACAGCACCCTTCTGTCCACTCCCTTGTTCGAAAACAAAAAATCCTGCTGCCCCCACCTCTCCTACGTACCTCTTCATTCCTCAATCTGTCCTTTACCGAAGTAAACTCCATAACATACTCCTCAAGCAGCTCATCTTTACGAGTCACTCCATACATAACTCCTTAAGCAGCTTCATTCTCCCATCACGGCTCCAGGGGAAATAGAGGAAGAATACAAATAGGACCAAAAACCGGATAAAATATTTGATAAATAGGGACAGGAAATAGATAAATACCGTAGATAGATTTAGACAGATAGATGATAAATAGATTATAATAGTTCGGATATATAAATAATAGACAGAACAGATAAAAAATATACACAGAGATAGATATGCCCCGAGAGGGAGAAAGAAGGTTGGGGGAACTATATGAAGAAGAACCAAAGAAAGATAGATAGAGTGATAGATAGATATTGATTCAAATATAGTAGTTTAATCGTTAAAATCAATAGCCTAACCAGAAATAGAGAATATTTGAAGCTGGGTGGAAGGAAAACTTGATTACTAGAAAGAAATAAAATAATTAGAGATAGATAATTTAATAATATATTTATCCAAGATAGACAGTTGTGTGGTGTGGTTTGAACAGTTCCGTCTCTACCTCTCTCTCTCTCTCTTTTACATTCTCTCTCTCTCTCTCTCTCTCTCTCTCCATCACAATTACAGAGCCCTCTTTACCTATGTTTAACCACTTCTCTCATGTTTACCAGGCCCACTATTTTTATCTCGTCTGGTTATATACTTTCTACTGTTCCGGCCGTGTCTGTTAGGGTTTCTGTTGGGGTGTGTGTGTGGTGTGTGTGGTGTAATAATAATAATATAATAATAAACGGTTTATTAAAGATGGCCAGCCTCATTGAGCTGAAAATACACATTTTACAAATTTAGTGGTTGAACATGAGAACATGTGTTGTGTGTGTGTGTGTGTGTGTGTTGTGTTCCTTGGGATGTGTGTGTGTGTGTGTGTGGGTCGTATTGTGTGTGTGTGTGAATGCATAGTATAAAGGGAGAAAGAAGAAGACAAAAATATAGAGTAGAAAGAAAAATAGAATGAAGAGTAAAAAAGAAGAAAAGAATGAAGAGTAAAAAGAAGGAAAAAGAATGAAGAGTAGGAAGAAAAAATAGAATGAAGACTAGAAAGAAGAAGAAAGAATGAAAAGTAGAAAGAAGAAGAGAAAGAAGATATGAAGAGTTAGAAAGAAAAAAAAAATAGAATGAAGAGTAGAAAGAAGAAGAAAGAATGAAAAGTAGAAAGAAGAATAGAAAGAATGAAGCGTAGAAAGAAAAAATAGATCGAAAGAGTAGAAAGGAGAAAAATGAAAAGCAGAAAGAAGAAGAGAAAGAATGAAGAGTAGAAAGAATAAAGAGTAGAAAGAAGAAATAGACTGAAGAGTACATACAAGAATAAAGAGGAGAATGAAGGGTAGAAAGAAAAAGAATGAACAGTATAAAATAGAATGAACAAGAAAATAGAAAGAAGAAAATAGAAAGTAGAAAGAAGGAGAGATGGAAGAATAAAGAGGAGAATGAAGGGTAGAAAGAAACAGAATTAACAGTATAAAAGAGAATGAAAAATACAATAGAATGAAGAAAAGAAGGAGATATGCCAGATGTGAGTTTATATTGGGAAAACAGTGTAGTGCAAATCTTTCTCCGTCTAGTGTATAGGGATGGCTTTGGATTTGGTCTCTGGGTGGAGGGAAGGAGGGAGGAAGAGGAAGAAAGGGAGAAGAGGAAGAGAGAAGAAAGGGAGAAGATAAAGATAGGAAGAGGAAAGAAGAAGATAAAGATCGGAAGAGGAAAGGAGAAGATGAAGATAGGATGAGGAAGAGGAGAGAAGATAAAGATAGGAAGAGGAGAGGAGAAAATACAGATAGGAAGAGGAAGAGGAGAGGAGAAGATAAAGATAGGAAGAGGAAGAGGAAAGGAGAAGATAAAGATAGGAAGAGGAGAGGAGAAGATAAAGATAGGAAGAGGAAGAAAGGGAGAAGATGATGAAGAGAGAAGAAAGGGAGAAGATAAAGATAGGAAGAGGAAAGAAGAAGATAAAGATCGGAAGAGGAAAGGAGAAGATGAAGATAGGATGAGGAAGAGGAGAGAAGATAAAGATAGGAAGAGGAGAGGAGAAAATACAGATAGGAAGAGGAAGAGGAGAGGAGAAGATAAAGATAGGAAGAGGAAAGGAGAAGATAAAGATACGAAGAGGAGAGGAGAAGATAAAGATAGGAAGAGGAAGAAAGGGAGAAGATGATGAAGAGAGAAGAAAGGGAGAAGATAAAGATGGGAAGAGGAAGAGGAGAAGGTAAAGATAGGAAGAGGAAGAGAAGAGGAGCAGATAAAAATAGGAAGTGGAAGAGGAAAGGAGAAGATAAAGATAGGAAGAGGAAGAGAAGAGGAGCAGATACAGATAGGAAGAGGAAGAGAAGAGAAGATAAAGATAGGAAGTGGAAGAAGAGATAAGATAAAGATAGGAAGTGGAAGAAGAGAGAAGATAAAGATAGGAATAGGAAGAGGAAAGGAGAAGATACAGATCGGAAGAGGAAGAAGAGGAGAAGATAGGAATAGGAAGAGGAAGAGGAAAGGAGAAGATAAAGATAGGAAGAGGAAGAGAAGAAGATAAAGATAGGAAGTGGAAGAGAAGAAGATAAAGATAGGAAGTGGAAGAGGAAATGAGAAGATAAAGAGAGGAAGAGGAAAGGAGAAGATAATGATAGGAAGAGGAAGAGGAATGGAGAAGATAAAGATAGGAAGAGGAAGAGGAATGGAGAAGATAAAGATAGGAAGAGGAAGAGGAGAGAAGATAAAGATAAAGATAGGAAGAGGAAGAGGAGAGAAGAGGAAGAGGAGAGGAGAAGAGAAAGATAGGAAGAGGAAGAGAAGATAAAGATAGGAAGAGGAAGAGGAGAGGAGAAGAGAAAGATAGGAAGAGGAAGAAGGCGAGAAGAGAAAAGAGGTAATAATAAGAGTAGAGGAGGGAGGGAGGAGGGTACATGGAGAGAAGATAAAGATAGGAAGAGGAAGAAAGGGAGAAGAAGAGAAGAGAAGGTAAGAGGAAAGAAGAAGAGAAGAGAAGGTAAGAGGAAAGAAGAAGAGAAGAGAGCAAAGAAGAGAAAGGAGAAGAAAAATAGGAGAACAGGAAAGAAGAAGAGACAAAGGAGAGAGAGAGAGAGAGAGAGATTCAATGAAAAGAGAAAAGATTAAATGATGAAAGAGAAACAACGTAGGTGAATAAAAGAGAAAGACAGACAAAAGGCACCTCTGAAATGTAAATAGTAGGTATTGAATTAGATGGGAAGGTAGTGGTTATTTCTGGACCTTCTCCCTCATGCTTAACCCCATTAGTTTTGTGATTTGAGATTTTGAGATTAAATATCTATTGATGTATTTTTTCGCCCCAGGCCTAGAGTTTTTATACTTGGGTGACACGTGAAGCTTGTTTATTGTAGAGGGAGTGATGGGAGAAGAAAGGAGAGGGGCTGGGTTACATAGAGTTACATGGGTACACACACTGCACACACACCATACGGCCCTCACTAGGCAGTCCGGACTTAATTCTAGCCAAATGTGTTACTGAGTGGAAGATAAGGCTAGCAAAGCAGAAGACTCTCTCCTCACCCACCACTCCCTCCGACGAAGAATCAGCATGAAATAAAGCTGGGAAAAAGGTCCCCCAGTAGAATGAGAACATAATCTACCGGGCAATACATAGCAAAGATCGAATTTTGAAAATAATGTATACTACTGATACTTAACCTAGGATAATGTATACTACTGATACTTAACCTAGGATAAGAGCAAAGAGAAAAGAATAGCGAAGAGATTGTGCTCACAAAAAGGTAAATTATAAAAAAGGTAAATTGTAAAAAAGGTAAATTGTAAAAAGGTAAATCTCTCTCTCTCTCTCTTCCAAGTAAGGACGGTAAGAAGCAGGGTCAATTAGAAGCGAAGACACGAGGAAGCGAACCGACCGAGACACAACTGAGGACGCAACCAAACAAAGAGAAGAGAGGGAGGAGGAAGAGGAGAGGGAAGGATGAATGGAGGGAGGTAGAGAGAGAAGGAGGGAGGTAGAGATGGAAGGAAGAAAGGAGGGAGGTAGAGAGGGAAGGAAGAAAGGAGGGAGGTAGAGAGGGAAGGAAGAAAGGAGGGAGGTAGAGAGGGAAGGAAGAAAGGAGGGAGGTAGAGAGGGAAGGAAGAAAGGAGGAAGGTAGAGAGGGAAGGAAGAAAGGAGGAAGGTAGAGAGGGAAGGAAGAAAGGAGGGAGGTAGAGAGAAAGGAGGGAGGTAGAGATGGAAGGAAGAAAGGAGGGAGGTAGAGAGGGAAGGAAGGAAGGAGGGAGGTAGAGAGGGAGGGAAGAAAGGCGGGAGGTAGAGAGGGAAGAAAGAAAGGAGGGAGGTAGAGAGAAGGAAGAAAGGAGGGAGGTAGAGAGGGAAGGAAGAAAGGAGGGGGGTAGAGAGGGAAGGAATAAAGGAGGGAGAGAGAGAGGGAAGGAGGAGAGGAGGGAGGTAGAGAGGGAAGGGAGAAAGGAGGGAGAGAGAGAGGGAAGGAATAAAGAAGGGAGATAGAAAGGGAAGGAAGAAAGGAGAGAGAGGGAAGGAAGAGAGGAGGGAGGTAGAGAGGGAAGGAAGAAAGAGGGAGGTAGAAAGGGAAGGAAGAAAGGAGAGAGAGGGAAGGAAGAGAGGAGGGAGGTAGAGAGGGAAGGAAGAAAAAAGGGAGGTAGAGAGGGAAGGAAGAGAGGAGGGAGGTAGAGAGGGAAGGAAGAAAGGAGGGAGAGAGAGAGGGAAGGAAGAAAGGAGGGAGGTAGAGAGGGAAGGAAGAAAGGAGGGAGGTAGAGAGGGAAGGAAGAGAGGAGGGAGAGAGAGAGGGAAGGAAGAAAGGAGGGAGAGAATGAGGGAAGGAAGAAAGGAGGGAGGTAGAGAGGGAAGGAAGAAAGGAGGGAGGTAGAGAGGGAAGGAAGAAAGGAGGGAGGTAGAGAGGAAAGGAAGAAAGGAGGGAGAGAGAGAGGGAAGGATTCAGATTCAGATTCAGATTATTTTATTTCCATGAAATATACAATGGCTGTTCATACAGTTGTAACATCTTAAACAAATTACTTAATACAAATATACAGTGGCTGTTCATACAGTTGTAACATCTTAAACAAATTACATAATACATAGACACTTAGACTATCTCCCCGGAATGGGCCGCAGGATCTTTGTAATACTAACCATTCCCTGTGCTCCTAGAGATTCAGATTTAGATTCATATTATTTTCTTCTGTTAATTATGCAACGGCTGTTCATACAATTAATTAATTTTAAACAAATTACATGATGCATAATACATTAACAGTGTCGTACAATTATTACAAAAATAGTCAATGGTATAAATCACATAATACATAATTTAATACAGGCGGACATAATCATGATCCGGTTCGTTGTGCACTGGGAGCTAAGGTGTCTTGAGATCGCCTCGTACCTATACGCAACGAACGTATTATAGTCTGCATGGTTGGTATCTAAAGAGAGAGAGAGAGAGAGAGAGAGCGTGCGTTATTGATATAAAACTCTGTAGCCTTAGGATTATTATAGAATGTATTTAGAAACTACCATTACGGTGAGAGTAGGAGTGGGAGTGAGTGTGAGTAATTTGGTCGGGGAGGAGTGACGACTGGGGAAGGGTGGGTTTTGAGTGAAAGTCGAGAGAGAGAGAGAGAGAGAGAGAGAGAGAGAGAGAGAGAGAGAGAGAGAGAGAGAGAGTTAAGAGTTTACAGATAAATGACTCCTACCAGAAATACGTTAAACATAATATATAGAATAGATTAGAAATTAGAAATAGATTGAAGATATATAGAAATATATAGAACGTGATCACTTCTCACTCTATATGATCTTCTAAAATGTGCCTCTTTAGTCTGCCCTTGAATACTGGCAGGCTATTAGTGTCTTTGACTATGTTGGGCAGGGCGTTCCATACCGTAGGCCCCAATACTTGCAGAGAACTTGCCCCATAGTCGGTTCTGGCTCTAGGAACATACAGATCGTTCTGCTGTCGTGTGGTGCTGTTGGAGATATCGTTTATGATAGAGAATTGCGAGAACAAAGAAAGGAGGGAGAGAGAGAGGGAAGGAAGAGAGGAGGGAGGTAGAGAGGGAAGGAAGAAAGGAGGGAGAGAGAGAGAGACGGAAGAAAGAAACGAGATAGAAAGGGAAGGAAGAAAGGAGAAAGAGGGAGAGAGAGAGGGAAGGAAGAGAGGAGGGAGAGAGAGAGGGAAGGAAGAAAGGAGGGAGAGAGAGAGGGAAGGAAGAAAGGAGGGAGGTAGAGAGGAAAGGAAGAAAGGAGGGAGGTAGAGAGGGAAGGAAGAAAGTAGGGAGAGAGAGAGAGGGAAGGAAGAAAGAGGGAGGCAGAGAGGGAAGGAAGAAAGGAGGGAGGGAGAGAGGGAAGGAAGAAAGGAGGGAGGTAGAGAGGGAAGGAAGAAAGGAGGGAGAGAGAGAGGGAAGGAAGAGAGGAGAATTTCTATGAAAACATTCCACACTGATATTTGGTACTGATAAATACGCTCAATGTAATGTAATGTAATTGAGCGTATTTATCAGTACCAAATATCAGTGGAAGGAAGAAACAGGGAGGTAGAGAGGGAAGGAAGAAAGGAGGGAGGTAGAGAGGGAAGGAAGAAAGGAGGGAGGTAGAGAGGGAAGGAAGAAAGGAGGGAGGTAGAGAGTGAAGGAAGAAAGGAGGGAGGTAGAGAGAGAAGGAAGAAAGGAGGGAGAGAGAGAGAGAGGGAAGGAAGAAAGAAGGGAGGTAGAGAGGGAAGGAAGAAAGGAGGGAGGGAGAGAGAGAGAGGGAAGGAAGAAAGAAAGGAGGGAGATAGAGAGGGAAGGAAGAAAGGAGAAAGAAGAGAGGAGGAGGAAAGGGACGGAAGGAAGGAAGGATGGAGTAAGAGAACACATAAACAAAGAAATAGAGTAGGGAGAGAGGTTTATAAACGTAAATGAAAAGAGATGAGAAAGATAGCTAAATTATACTAATATAATATAAATAGGTACATAGATGGATAAATGAATACAAAAACACGCTTGTATTACCCTGAAGATGTCTTGAGAGAATAGACTCCTGCGAGTCTTCCTACATAATTTGATCACACGTATGTGATTTATTCTTCACATATATATACCGGTATATATATATATATATATATATATATATATATATATATATATATATATATATATATATATATATATATATATATATACAGTATACTGTATATAACTGTATATATATTTTTTCCACTCTCAGCTGGGTATCGAACCACAGAAAATTCATAAACGAGAGTCCAGGCTACAATCAACTACACCACGGCGTGACTTTCATTGGTTCGAGTCTAGGCTATGAGTAAAAACATATACAGTATAGTCCATTCGCTGTAAGTAGGCGAGAAATCATGACCTCTATCCTCTATAACTCAAAAAGGGCCAGAGCAAATTGGCTATCAATTTCTACATCTATTCTTTGACTGGCTCTTTCCAAATGGTAGAAATATTATCTCGATTACTCTAGTCGTTTTTTAGTTACATAAGTTAGTGGTCATGAGTTTTCGCCTACTTACAGCGAATAGACTATAGTAGCTCACGTGTATTTGTGAAATATTCTATATATATACAGAGAGAGAGAGAGAGAGAGAGAGAGAGAGAGAGAGAGAGAGAGAGAGAGAGAGAGAGAGAGAGAGAGAGAGAGAGGGTGAGAGAAAGAAGACGAGAACGAGAGTGAAAAAGATAAAATAAAGAAGAAAAAGCGAGAAAGAAGTAATCACCATCCAGAAAAACGCGGGGAAAGAAGAAAAATGGCCGACAACGAAGAAAAATGTGAAGCTGGAAGACGGAATTGGGTGATAAAAAGGGGGCAAGGGGAGGAGGAATTTACATGACAGACAGGCAGACTGACGGGAAGGCAGACAGATGGACAGACAAAGACGGGTATGATAAGAAACGGGTACGGGCAGAAAAAGAAAAAAAAATATTCAGAAATGATATACTAGATGCAAATACGAAGAATGAACGGAATAATACATAAAAATTACAGACATTTTTTTTCTTCAGAAAAATCACATATTCAGAAATAAAATATGATATACCAGATGCAAATACGAAAAATTAACGGGGTAATACAGAAAAAGGACAGAAGAAATGACAAAAAATTACATTAAGAAATAAAATATGATATACTAGATGCAAATACGAAGAATAGACGGTGAAATAAAGATAAAACAGGACGACATTGAGAAATATAATAGGATAGACTAGATGCAAATATGAAGTCAAAACGGGGAAATAAAAAAAAAATAAAAAAAAATACAGATATTCATAAATAAAACAAGATATACTAGATGCAAATATGAAGAATAGACGGTTACACACAGACAAATGACAAAACAGGAAGACATTTAGAAAGAAAACATGATAGACTAGACGCAAATATGAATAAAAAACGGGGAAATACATAAAAAAAAAAAAAAAAAAAAAAAAAAAAAAAAAAAAACACACACACACACACACACACACACAGGAAGAGATTGATAAATAAGGTAGGCTTGTGCATATTTCTTTAACTGTCTTGATAGCGTAATGCATAAGTGCGCGGAATTTCGATGTGAGTATCCTAGGTTCGAGTCCTTGGAGTGCCACATGTATTTGTTGATTTCATTAATTGAGTTTAGAGGTGAAGTTGGTTGGTGGGGAAAAAAAAAATATATATATATATATATATATATATATATATATATATATATATATATATATATATCTATCTATATATCTATCTATCTATCTATCTATCTATCTATATCTATCTATCTATCTATCTATCTATCTATCTATCTATCTATCTATATAATATATATATATATATATATATATATATATATATTACTGTAAACATAATAATACTATAGTCGGTTTTATATCAGCTGATGGTAGTTCGAATCCCATAGCAACTGATTTATCCAAACTTGATGGAAAAATACGAATCTACCATGTCACTGCGTCGTAGTAAGGGGAGGTGGGCCGCTTTTCTGGTCCCCTTTCTCCCTCGTGTTATACCCCATTTGTTTTGAGATTATACGATGTTCGGCCCATTAGTTTGGCGATTTTAACACCTTTTACCCCATTTTGTTGTCAATGTTAAGACTTTTCGTGCCATTTAGGTGTCGATTTTGTCCTGGCGAGCGATAGCGAGCCTGAAATTTAAAGAGGAACCGGCCTTTGGCCGGTACATTTTTCTACCGAAAAATGTACAAATTTATCTTGAAGGGGGGTCTAGGGAATGTTTTTCTAAGCTTGATGGATGTTTAGAGAGGAAACTAAGAAATAAAGGAATACATTAATTACTAGACCAACACAAAAACGGGCCATCTCCCCTTAATGCTAGTTTTCATAATTAACACAATATTTCGCTACAAAATCAATGCAATAGCTGAGTAACCAAGATAGTAACATGGCAATTTACCATCAGCTGGGAAAAGTACAGACTATAGACACTAATACGAATGACTAACGGGTAAAAGACAGAAAAAATGACAGAAAATTGCTAAACAGGAAGACCTTAACCCTTTGAGTTCCAGCGACGTGTGTTATCTTTCATTCTAGCTATATTTAGACAATATTATGCAGCTTAGGAAGGATCTGTGATAGTTAAAAGGGTTGGTTGAGGTAGTTTGAAGCCTTATTATGGCTAGAGGTCCTTCCTAAGCTGAATAAAATCGTCTAATAGTTGCCAGAATATAATGCAAATGACGTCCCTGGTACTGAAGGGGTTAAGAAGAAAATAATGCTATACCCTGTTCATTATAGCTAGGCCAGATATCGTATCCACCGACCTCTATAAAGCCGGTATCACACGACCGCTTTTTCCCTCAACATTTATCCTTGACATTGGTCTGGAAGGGGGAGTATCAAAGCGTCAAAAACTGATCCTATCATTTCATCAAATCTGCAAAAAGCTATCAATACATCACATTTTCCAGATGTCTTCATTTTGTCAAAAAACAGTTTTTCCCCAGATCATATCAATGTGTTAGGTTAGGTTAGGTTAGGTAAAAAAAAAATATGATATGATATCATTCAGTCAGTTTCAGCCTTTTGTCAAATTGAAAAGGTCCAACTTTTTTGATGCTTTGAAAAGATTGGGTTTTTGATGTATTGATAGGGCTGACACCCTTGGAATAGTTTTGACGCTTTGGAAGCTTATGAAGCAAACAATTAGATTATTTGGGATACCTAATTTCATCTACCATCAGTCTAGTTCCCGATTTCAAGGTATAATACTCCAGAAATGTTGACAGAAAAATGTTGATCATCGAATGTTGACTATAAAAGCTTTCGTGTGATACCGGCTTAACTCACAAACGACTAGAGTAATGGACCTAATATTTCTAGCATTGAGGAAGGGTCAGCTAGGGAATAGGTGAGAAAATTCACTACCGAAAATTGCACAAATTCATCTCAAAAGGGGGTTTGGGGGTGTAATTGTAAGTTTGATGGAGGTCTAGGGAGGATACAAACAGAAGAATAATAATAAATAAATAAATAGATAAACATATAAATTTTGCCCCCATAAGGGAGGTCACCGTTTTGTTTTATCTTTTACCCCTTTTCTCTCTTTCCCTGGCTTATATACATTCGGCCCCATTCAGCCAACTGTCTTAAGACGTTTATCCCCATCCAGGTGTCGATTTTTTCCTGGCGAGCGATTGCAAGCCACCATTGTATGGAGAGATCCGGCTTCGCCGGAGAAATTTTTCTATCGAAAAATTTCAAAAATTTACCTTGCTGTCAAAACAAAAATATATACTGTATATGTTGGCTCGCTACCGCTCGCCAGGAAAATATTAACACCTGGATGGGGGTATACGTCTTAAAACAGAAGGCTGAATGGGGCCGAATGGATACAAGCCAAAGAGAGAGGGAGAGAAAGAGAAAAAAGCGAGGTGGGCTCCCTATAAGAAACTTCCTCTCTACGCCAAAAATCAGCATATATCCTTCGTCCCGGCCTAGTGACTCCTTTGATGTAAACATTATGCACGGAGGAAAGTAGTGCCTCAGAGTTATTCTCAATTTACATACACTTCAAGACGTTTTAAAGTTTGCATCAATAATACTTAAAGAATATACACTTTATTATATTTTATTTGTACTCGCTTGCAGCATATATTCTTCTGCTTTATTAGAAATATCATCAATCAAGTTTTCTGCAGAACTAACTCCTCCACTGAATTGTTAATGTATTTACAGTTCTCTACAGGTTTCAAGATGGAATAATTCGTCTTTATAAAAAGCGAATATTATAGAATCAAACTTGAATCACATAGACGCATACAACACATAGAGAGGGATTACATAGATGTACATAACCTACACACACATGGACGGGGATTCCACAGATGTACATAACCTACACACACAGGGACGGGGATTCCACAGACGTACATAACCTACACACACAGGGACGGGGATTCCACAGACGTACATAACCTACACACACATGGACGGGGATTCCCCAGACTCACACACACACACACACACACACACAACACACACACAACACACACACACACACACACACACACACACACACACACACACACACACACACACACACATAGACACACACATACACACCACACACACAAACACACACACACACCCCACTCACACACACGCACATCCACACACACACACATCCACACACACACACACACACACACACACACACACACACACACACACACACACACACACACACACACACACACACACACACACACACACACACACACACACACAAAGTATACAGACGAGATAAAAATAGTGGGCTGGTAAAACATGAGAGAAGTGTTAAGCAGAGGTAAAGAGGGACCTGTAATTTGATGAGAGAGAGAGAGAGAGAGAGAGAGAGAGAGAGAGAGAGAGAGAGAGAGAGAGAGAGAGAGAGAGAGAGAGAGAGAGAGAGAGAGAGAGAGAGAGAGAGAGAGAGAGAGAGAGAGAGAGAGAGACTTTCACTATCTATCTTGGATAAATATATTATTATATCTATCTCTACTATCTATTTCTATAATCGAGTTTCTCCTTCAAATATTCTCTGTTTTTGTGGTTAGGCTATTGATTTTAACTACTCTGTTTATTGATCTGTCTGTCTATTTATCTAACTTATAATAATCTATTTAGCAGCTATCTGTCTATATATCTATCTATTTATATATTTATATTTATTTATCCGTTTGTATATTTATCTTCTCTATTTCCTGGACGTGATGGAGATGAGCTCCTTAAGGAGTATGTATGGAGTTACTCGTAAAGATGAGCTGCTTGAGGAGTATGTATGGAGTTACTCGTAAAGATGAGCTGCTTGAGGAGTATGTATGGAGTTACTCGTAAAGATGAGCTGCTTGAGGAGTATGTATGGAAGTTACTCGTAAAGATGAGCTGCTTGAGGAGTATGTATGGAGTTACTCGTAAAGATGAGCTGCTTGAGGAGTATGTATGGAGTTACTCGTAAAGATTAGCTGCTTGAGGAGTATGTATGGAGTTACTCGTAAAGACCGATTGAGGAATGAAGAGGTACGTAGGAGTGGGGGGCAGCAGGAACATTTGTTCGAACAAGAGTGGACAGAAGGGTGCTGTGCTGGTATGGACATGTTGAGTGAATGGAAGATGAAAGGCTTACAAAGAGAATATAATGTGAATCAGATACAAGGGGAGGTAGAGGGGCAGGAAGACCTCCGTGGAGATGGAGAAGATGTGTAGTACAAGCGTTGGAAGATAAAGGAATTACTGTAGATCAGGCAAGAGAAGTGGAAATATATAGGAATGGATGCAGAATGCTAGTGAAGAGATGAGTGAATATACGGTCGTTTGGGAGAGGGGATCAGGCACCAGGTGGACTAGATAATAGTCTGTCAGGCGCCTGGCCCGGGGAGCCGGTATATATGAAGGGTATGCCTGG
>JAVRFV010000396.1:20000-50000 GCA_032716605.1 Paralithodes platypus
AATATAAACAAAAAAACTATTCAGAGTAATTTAACGGGGGGTCACCTGCTTTTTTTCTCTTTCTCTGGCTTGTATCCATTCGGCCCCATTCAGCCAACTGTTTTAAGACGTTTATCCCCATCCAAGTGTCGATTTATTCCTGGCAAGCGATAGCGAGCGAGCATTGTATGGAAAAATCTGGCTTTGCCATAGAAATTTTTCTATCGAAAAATTTACAAATTTAGCTTGCTGTCAAAACAAAAATATATATATGCTGGCTCGCTACCACTCGCCAGGAAAAAATATTGATACCTGGATGGGGGTAAACGTCTTAAAATAGTAGGCTGAACGGGGCCGAATGGATACAAGCCAAAGAGAGAGGGAGAGAAAGATAACAAAAAGCGAGGTGGGCCCCTTAATGAACCGCCATGATAGAAGATTGTGTATCATTAGGAAGTTCTACATTTCTCATTCCTCCCGCCCCGGCCCAAATCTCATCAATTATAACTGATAATTGACATCAAAGTTCAAATGACTACTAATGAGCTACTCAATAAATCGACCAGAATACTAGATGGCATTGTATAATTTCTTAGAGAAAATAGATCTAATTAGGGATGATTTCACACACACACACACACACACACACACACACACACACACACACACACACACACACACACACACATTATATACTGTATATATATATATATATATATATATATATATATATATATATATATATATATATATACATATATTATACAGTACATATATACAGTATATACTGCACAATTTCCATGGGCATTATTATCATTATTATCATTAGTTATTATTATTATTATTATTATTATCATTACTATTATTATCATTATTCTAATTATTGTCGCTGTTAAAAGTACTATTATTAAAATTAAATAATCCGTCTATATTATCATCATACCATCACTTATAACAGTAATGCCAGTGGTGATGGGCTGGTCTATCAGAGTGAGAACTGAGCGATCTCTGTCATACCCATAGCTTACTCTGACTGTTCCTTTTACTTATATATTTTCAAGATCTCAAGTGACGGCGTCTCTTCCGTGGATTGACCTCCCAATCTACCAAGATTGGAAGCCAAAGCGTCACATTTTCCCCTTGCCCCTCAACTTTCTCTTCATAATTGCTGAGGGGCACAGGGCCCTGTGTGGGGCTTTGGTTTCCCGGGCGTTTCTGCACCCTCCTCAGCTCCCCGCCATGAGTGGCTTCGGTCACCCAGGCTTTATTGTGGTCGGCGGGGAGGGTTCTGTGGGGGCGCTCGGTTATGGCCTTGACCTTGCTCGGGGCCTTGGGGCTGTTCGGCCAGGCAGCTTGGGGAACAACAACAACAACAGTAATGCCACACCAAGTTTCTAATGCCTTCTAATAAGCTACTTGTAAACTCTATCAGAACAGTAGACGCATTTTTAAACTCTTCAGAGAAAATGGAGTCCGTTTGGCCGGTGAATTTACTTTTCTCTCTGTTTCTCTGCCGGTTCTGTGATGGTTTTTGTTATGTAGTTTTGCATGTTACCTTTTGTGTTAATTTGTAATATTATTGTATTTTTGTTATCTGAATTTGAGGAGCCTTCTGGTTTATTATCCTTTGCTTTACCTAGTAGTTTGTAAGCTTAGCAGTGTAGATGTCAGAGAAAATCCTCAGAGAAAACGTGTGTGTGTGTGTGTGTGTGTGTGTGTGTGTAAGACAGATAAATTTGCATAGATTTACATAGATACACTGGACACACGGACCTTACGATCCAAACGAGGTGGTCAGGACTTAATTCTAGTAGAGATGGCATATCCGATATAAAAGGAAAGTTGAAGGAAAGAATAGAAAAGAAGAAAGCTCTCTCCCCACCCTCCGTTCCCTCCGGCAATTGCCGTACATAAAAACAGTTGGAAGTGATTAACCTTGCTGGGCTTCGAAATCCCCAGAAGGAATTTACAGCAAAGATTGGAAAAAAAGAAAGGAACATTATGCAACCCTTAGCCTTAGTAGCATGTACATTTTGGGGTTAATTGGAATCATCCAACCCATCACCCTTAGTAATATGTACTGTACATATTTAATTATTATTTTTATAATTATTATTGTTTATTTACTTTTTTTTCTTCTTACGCTCTCTTCAGCTGAACAAATAATAACGGTGATAATTACTACCTACTACATACCAAATTTGTCTGTGGTATGAGTCTAGATTTTTCTTAAATGTATCTATAGAGGAACTGTTTATTACTTTATTTGGAAGTTTGTTCCACTCATCAGAGAGAGAGAGAGAGAGAGAGAATGAAAGAGAGAAAGAGAGCCAGAGCCAGCCAGCCCTCGAGGGATACAGACATAGAAGACGCATTAGAGGGAAGGAGGCAAGACAGTAAAGGAGAAAAACAGATTAAAGAAAGTAAGACGCGAAATATAATATAGTTAGACCGCAAAGAAAAGGTCAAAGAAAATGGGAGAGCAGTAAAAAATAAAAAAATAAAAAATAAAGTATAAACAGATGAATTATAGGCTAATAAAAATATGCAAACATTTAGTATAACATGTAATACATCAAAATAAATAAATGAAAGCAACGAGATCTAATATAGTTATACCAAACATATATTGTGAAGGAAAATGGGAAACACATAAATTAAGAAAGTACATTAAGAAGGAAAACACTGTGATAAACGATATGAATATATATAAATAAAATAAAATATAATATATTGAATAATACATTAATTAAAATAATACATTAAATTATTTTATATAAGAAGGAGACATTTAGAGGAAAGAAATGAAAACACGGGGAAAAGAATTAGGAAAGATACAACACAAATCTGAAATGAAAATAGTCGAAAAAAGAACGAAATAAGGGAAATGGAGGATTGAAAACGTAGAAAAAATACCGGGGACATCTTTAAATTACATTCTAGCTATATTTACACGATTTCGCGCAGTTTAGGAAGGCTCTGTGGTAGTAAATATGGGTAAGTGAGCTAGTTGGAAGCCTGATAATTGCTAGAGGCCCTTTCCATACTGAATAAAATCGTCTAATAGTCGCCAGCATATAGTGAAAAGGACGTCACCGGTACTGAATGGCTTGATGGCAGATTATCACTTAAGGGGGGGGTTTTCTAGACCCCATTTCCCTCATGCTTAGCCCCAGTAGTTTGAGATTGTAAGACGTTCGCCCCATCAGTTTGGCGATTTTAAGAGTTTTCGCTTCATTTCTGTCAATTTTAAGACTTTTCGTACCATTTAGGTGTCGATTTTAAGACTTTTCGTACCACTTAGGTGTCGATTTTAAGACTTCGTACCACTTAGGTGTCGATTTTCAGACTTTTCGTACCACTTAGGTGTCAATTTAAGACTTCGTACCACTTAGGTGTCGATTTTAAGACTTTTCGTACCACTTAGGTGTCGATTTTAAGACTTTGTACCACTTAGGTGTCGATTTTAAGACTTCGTACCACTTAGGTGTCGATTTAAAGACATTTCGTACCACTTAGGTGTCGATTTTAAGACTTTTCGTACCACTTAGCTGTCGATTTTAAGACTTTTTGTACCACTTAGGTGTCAATTTGAAGACCTTTCGTACCACTTAGGTGTCAATTTTAAGACTTTTCGTACCACTTGGGTGTCGGATTTTTTCCTGGGGAGCGCTAGGGAGCCTGTAATTTAAGAAGAACCGGCCTTCGGCCGGGAAATTTTTCTACCAAAAAATTTACAAATTTATCTATCTTGAAAGGGGGTCTAGGGGTGTAATTTTAAGCTTGATGGAGGTCTAGGGAACATACTAAAAACCTCTCCGTAATGGTGAAAGTAAACATATTATTTTTAAACAAAGGCAAAATAATATTGTTCCTTCTTCAACTAACTCCCTAACCCTTTCTGTACCGGTGACGTCCCTTTAATTCTATTCTGGCTACTAATAGACGATTATATTCAGTTTATAATAGGGCCTCCAACATTTAACAGGCTTCGAACTATCTCGCTTAACCATTTTTAGTACCACAGTTTCTTAATTAAAAAACATCCCCGACTTCCTTCATTCAAAGTAAGAATAGAAGATATGAATGTAAGAGATAAAAAGACGAGGAAAGAAACTCGGGCAAGAAATTATTACAGAGGAAAGTTGAATAGAAAACGGACGAGAAAGAGGAGTAATTGGAGGAGAGAGAGAGAGAGAGAGAGAGAGAGAGAGAGAGAGAGAGAGAGAGAGAGAGAGAGAGAGAGAGAGAGAGAGAGAGAGAGAGAGAGAGAAGGGGGGGGGGGGAAGAGGAACAAGAGGCTATATTAAGAGACACGCGAGCAAGTTACAGACAAGAATGTGAAGATGTGGTTTCCTGAAAGAGGAAGAAGACGACGACGAACAAGAAGACGAAGACGGAGAAGAAGAGACAGAACAAGAACAAGAAAAAGAAAAAGAAGTAGGAGAAGAAGAAATATAACAAGAACATGAAGAAGAAGAAGAAGAAGGAGAAGGAGAGAAGAAGAAGAACCTATATTAAGAGATACGGGAGCCAGTTATAGGCAGGAAAGAAAATGGGATTACCTCAAAGAAAACAGCTAATCAACGGGGGCCCAAAAAATATTACAAAGGAGTACAAAGGAAATCAAGCAACAACAGATCTAGTGACCCTTCTTGTCCAAACAGTGGTTTAGAGTGGGTAAGGTGCCACTAACGTGGCAGGACTAGGAAGTTACCACTAGGAAGTTACCACTAGGAAGTTACCACCACATATACATTACCACCACCATTTGTATCCCTTCCCTCTTCGTAAACTGATTTGTTACACTTGGAGAACAAAATACACACACACTCAGTTTATTTGAAGTAATGATATTACATTTTAACATTGTAAGATAGGCTTACCATTTTCATATAAATATTACTGTACTTCATCCTTTTCTCATGTGTATCCACTTCATTGTATAATGTGTATTTTTAAGCTCTTCGGGCTGCCATTCTTTATATACACCGTTTATTATTATTATTATTATTATTATTATTATTATTGTGATTAGTATTAGTATTCAACACACTCGCGCATGTACACATTAAACCGCACATTCACACACCGACACACTCACGCACATACATGCGTACACATAATTTTATGCCACATCAGGCAGATCACTCACTTCGACCCGTCCCCCCCCCCCCCCCCCCCCTCGCCCCCTCCCTCTGTCTTCCCCTCTCCCCTCTCTCTCTCTCTCTCTCTCTCTCTCTCTCATTCAAAAGGAGTCTAGACATCCATTTCGACGAGGTTAGATTATTATAGGTAAACAAAGTTAAGCATCAGTAGTATACAATATTTCTCAACTTCCTTCTTTACTATGAATTTCCCAGTAGAAATTTTCTCATTCTGGTGGGGGCCTTTTTTTCCCAACTAAATTTCATGCCAACCCAAGGTTGGAGAGAGAACTTTCTGTTTTGCTATCCTTACCTTCCACTTTGTAGCAAATTCTATGTTAGCATTACGACCGGACTGTCTAGTAGGAACCGCAACGTCTATGCAGTCTATGTATGTAGCTATCTCTATCTATCTATTTATCAATCTACCTATATCTCTCTCTCTCTCTCTTACACACACACACACACACACACACACCCTGGGGAAATCTTAGCGTCTTTGTTAATCTCCCCCCCCCCCACCTATGAATTAAAACCCAGCTTCTCCAATACACATCAGCCTCAGCATCAGTACCAGCTTATAAGAGTATTAATAAAAGGTTAATATTGGTTTTCACTGGATTACAAAGGAGAGAAAATATACAAAGATCTATCATTTAGTATTGTTTTCGTGTGTGTGTGTGTATGTGTGTGTGTGTGTGTGTGTGTGTGTGCTTGTTATGTATGTATGCATGTGTGTGTGTTGTGTGGGGGTATAATAAGTGTATATATAATTATATACTTTATATATACAGTATATATATATATATATATATATATATATATATATATATATATATATATATATATATATATATATAATTATATACTGTATGTGTGTGTGTGTGTGTGTGTGTGTGTGTGTGTGTGTGTGTGTGTTTAACAGCTGGAGGGAATATATTGAAACAGATGATATAGCTTATCCTACATTATAATTACTGCTCAGCTCTTATTGTTTATTTTAATTTATTTTGTATTTTGCGTTGTTAATTATGAAAAGTTGGCATTCATATGATGCTGAGACAAACTAGTTTGAGATTCTTTCAGTAAGGGAAGAATTAGTATTATTATCAGAAGTAATAAATAGGAATGAATGGAGAATGCTTGTGAATAGATGAGTGATAACACGGTCGCTGGGAGAGGATGTCAATCTCCAGTTGGAATAGATAATAGTCCGTCAGGCGCCTGGCCCGGGGAGCCGGTATATATGAAGGGTCATGCCTGGATGTGAGGTGGGCGGGCATTGTGGTGTACTCTGCTGCGTGTCTGCCTGCTGAGACCAGAATCTCTCCGAGAGGTCTGGGACCTGAGAATCTTTTGTTGAAGACTCCAGATGGGCCTGGGTCTTCTGAGCCTGGGCGACCTAGATGTGTGCGAGGTATTTTTTTCCCCTGTTTTGGCTCTGTCTCGAGTCGACCACCCCCAACTACGGGGTATGTGCCTGTTTATATACATAAATACATAATTATTAATATAATAATTATTATTATTTATATTATTATTATATTATTAAAATTGTCTAGTTTGCTCCCTCCATCAATTTAAAAACAAAAATTATATATATATATATATTCTGACATACGGAGCCCTGTATGTTAATTTAAGAGTTAGAATTAGAGTTGAAGGAGTCACACTACCCAAACGGTGAAGCAGACTAGCGAGCGAACTAGCGAGTGGGGAAACCAGCTCACCAGCAAACTAGCCTTCACACCTGCGTGCGTCATAGGGGACCCTGCAAACTACTTCGATGACGCTATGACGTATGATCGACGCCAGGAGCTGTGATTGGACCATGCACCTGCTATGCAACTCGAGGAGCTGTGATTGGAGCGGGCACCACCCCCCGCCTCCTGATTCGTTCCTACACCATCATTGTTTAGTATATAAGACCCGAGTTGTGGGCATTCAAATCAGTCTCATTTGGAGTTGGGGAAGGTGAACTTGCAGCTGGAGGAAGACGGGGTGAAGTATTATAATGGGATTGTGACTGTCAGTCAGATTATATAAATGTGTGTTAAGTGTGTTCGGTGTAAACACTTACGTTATGTTGGTTAGTGAGATATGTGATTGGGAATTGACGTTAACGCTACTATTATGTGCTTAACTATTTGATTGGGAATTAACGTTAATGCTACTATTATGTGCTTAACTATTTGATTGGGAATTAACGTTAACGCTACTATTATGTGTTTAACTATTTGATTGCGAATTAACGTTAACGCTACTATTATGTACGTAACTATTTGATTGGGAATTAACGTTAACGCTACTATTATGTGCTTAACTATTTGATTGGGAATTAACGTTAACGCTACTATTATGTGTTTAACTATTTGATTGGGAATTAATGTTAACGCTACTATTATGTGTTTAACTATTTGATTGCGAATTAACGTTAACGCTACTATTATGTGTTTAACTATTTGATTGGGAATTAACGGTAACGCTATTATTATGTACTTAACTATTTTAGTTGACTAACTTGTGGACTAAAGCAACTCTTTAAGTAATTGGGTTATGATGAAAGTAATACTATTGTTTTATATTAATACTTACGATTTCTTTCATTTTCTTTTAATTAAGCTTACATTGCTTAATGGTGCTTAGTACGGTGATGCTATTGTCTCATATTAGTAATATCGCCTTAGACTAACATGGCTGTGTTAATATTACTTCTAGTGATTTCCTAAGCTGAAGAAAATTCTTTTGCTTCAAAATATTATATTTGCTTTTCATATTATTTGAGTGAGACCTGAATCGAATCTATGAAGCGATCCTGTAACTTTATTTACTCATAATCAAACCTCAATGTTACGTGGTTAAGAAATACATTTAACTAATTATTAAATATATATCTAACTTTTTATGTGACTTTGATATTACTCCTGATGATAATAATAATATAATCCTATTAACGTAAGACAAGAACCAAGAATAATTACATTAAATATAAATAAAAGGACATATAAGAAAACTATCTATTCATTTCAAAAAGGGTAAGAGACAGAAATATTCTTACTTTAATATTTATCTTTCAAGACTTTTTATAAAATTAATAGTCCTTCTTTAGCTATAACTTATTCGGTTCATAACCATAGCCTACTAAGCTTCGGTTAAATAATAATTCTTTATAAATACTACATGACTTTAATTAGTTTCAGTATTTTTCATAATTAAAGAGTATCAGTCAATAAAGGATACTAAGTCCTAAGATCCAAAAGGAAAGGAAGCAACAACAGGAAATTATTTTATTAGATTTTACTTTTGTTTTGCCTTCAGCTGACTGATACCTTAATATATATCTCTGTGCTATCTAGATTCATCAAGTTAACCACTTGTGGATCAAGATACGTAACAATATATATATATATATATATATATATATATATATATATATATATATATATACTGTATACTGTATATACTGTATATACCCCAAGACCTTCCTTCGAGGTAAATTTGTAAATTTTTCGGTAAATAAATCCTTTTAAATTGAAGGCTTGCTATCGTTCGCCAGTAGAAAATCGACACCTAAACGTCACGAAAGATTTTAGAATTGACAAGGAAATGGGGCGAAAGGTCTTAAAACCGCCGAAATCCTGTAAATCTCCAAACTAATTGGGTCTTAACATGAGGGAGAAGGGAGTCCCGAAAAAACACCCCCTTAGGGAAAAATATACCCTTAACCCTTTACCCCTCGAAGATTATGACGCATTGTCACAGTTTATTCTGGCTACTATTAGACGATATTGATCAGATTAGGAAGGGTATATGGAGGTCAGAGGGTTAATTGAGATAGTCTTTACCCTTTCCATTCCCACAGACCCCTCCTAATCTATATATAAACGTCTAATGATAGCCAGAATAAACTGTCAAAATCTTCAAGGGGTCAAAGTTACGTAAGCATTAACCCTTTCTGTACCGGCGTGGCTATTTATAATTCATGCTCGCTATATTTAGATGATTCTATGCAGCTTAAGGGGGGGGGGGGGGGGGAGTGCTTGATTTTTGGGCTGTATATTTACATTTTTATTATTTTTTGAGTTTCCTCGCCAGACCTCCATCAAACTTAGAAAAACATCCCTGACCCCCTTTCAAGATATTTTTTTAATTTTTCGGTAGAAAAATGTCCCGGCCGAAGGCCAGTTCCTCCTCAAATTAGAGGCTCGCTATCGCTAGCCAGAACAGAATCGACACCTAAAGAGCACGAAAGGTCTTATTATTGAAAACTAAATTAGGCGAAATGTCTCAAAATCGCCAAACTAACAGAACAAACGTCTTAAAACCTCAAAAATAATATGCTAAACATGAGGGAGGAAGGGGGTCCAGAAAAAGCGAGTACTACCCCCTTAAAGGTGGGGGCTCATGGGTTGAGGTAAACATGGAATGATAATCGCCAAGCTGTACATAATTATCTTGCAAAATGCAATGGCACTGAAATAATTATTAACAATGGTATAAGGATTTTGCGGATCGTCTATACCGGGCCTGTGACGTCATAGTGACGTCACACCAGTATCCTTATCCTAGACTGGATGGTGGACTTATACTGGTGTGACATCACAGGCCCGGTATAGACGATCCACAAAATCCTTTATACCATTGTTAATAATTATTTCAGTGCCATTGCATTTTGCAAGATAATTATGTACAGCTTGGCGGTTATCATTCCATGTTTACCTCAAACCATGAACCCCCACCTTTAAGAAGGATCTGTGGTAGTGCAAATGGTTAAGTGGGATAGTTCAAAGCCTGTTTATTGCTAGAAGTCCCCTTTTTAAACTGAATAAAATCGTCTAATAGCAGCCAGAGTAAAGTTAACAGGGCGTCGCCGGTACAGAAAGGGTTAAGGGGAGGTATTTAGTTTGTTCCCTAGACCTCCATCAAGCTTAAAATTACACCCCATTGAGTCCCTTTCAAGATAAATTTGTAAATTTTTCGGTAGAAAAATTTCCCGGCCGAAGGCCGGTTCCTCTTAAATTACAGGCTCGCTATCGCTCGCCAGGATAAAATCGACACCTGAATTGCACGAAAGGTCTTAATATGGGGTGAAAGTTTTTAAAATCGCTAAACTAATGGGGCAAACGTTTTATAATATCAAAAGCAATGGGGGTAAACATGAGGGAGAAAGGAGTCAAGAAAAAAATCCCTCAAGTGGAGATCTCCCTTTTAACCTTACGATGGGGGGGGGGGGGGGTAGTGCTTGTTTTTTGGTCTATGTAATGATTTATTATTTATTTTTCAATTTCCTCCCTAGACTTCCATCAAGCTTTAAAAAACACCCCCTAGACCCCCTTTCAAGATACATTTGTACATTTTTCGGTAGAAAAATGTCCCGGCCGAAAAGCCGGTTCCTTCTAAAATTACAGGCTCGCTATCGCTCACCAGAAAAAAAATCGACACCTAAATGGTACGAAAGGTCTTAATATTGACAAAGAAATGGGGTGAAAGGTCTCAAAATCGCCAAACTAATGGAACGAACGTCTTGAAATAAAAAAACGAATACGCTAAACATGAGCGGGAAGGGGGTCTAGAAAAAGCAACTCCACCCCCTTAATTTGGCCAGGTTGTCAATTTAGACGGCTTTGGAAGGCGTGGACCATACCGTACTCTATATAGTTTGTTATCCGCATACACCTGTTTTATACCAGGTAGCATGATTAGTTTAGCCAGAGAGAGAGAGAGAGAGCGAGAGCGAGAGCGAGAGCGAGAGAGCGAGAGAGAGAGAGAGAGAGAGAGAGAGACACACACAAACACTCACCAATCCCAGAAAGTATACAAACCTCTATATATCGGGCCCATCTTCAATAAACCCCGGATTTAAAAGGGGCCCATCTCCAGATTTAATACCAGATGGGAAAAGTTTGTGGGAGGGAGAGTTGACTTGGGTCCCTACAGTAGCCACTCCTAATTGGTTTTTTTAGCCTTTTGTATGGGAGACTCCTTAAGATTGTGATAGATAGATAGATAAGATAGATAGATAAGATAGGTAGACAAATAAGGGAGGTATAGAGAGATAGAGATAGGTAGAGATAGATAGAGATAGAAGATAGGTGGAAATATAGAAAAATATATAGAGAGATATAGATAGATAGATAGGAGGCAGATAAGAAGCAGACATACAGGGAAGGAGAGATAGATATATAGATAGAAATAAAAAGATAGATAGATGTGTAGATAGATAGATATATAGCTGGATAGATAGATAGAGGCACTGATGATAAGTAGAACAATAGGGATAAATATATATAGAAACAGATAGATAGTTAAACAGATGGGTAGATAGATAGATAGATAGAAGGAGAGAAGATAAGTAGAAAATAGGGAATAGGTAGATAGAGGCATATAAGAAGGACAGCAAAATAGGGAGGGATAGATAAATAGATAGATAGATAGACACATAGAGGCAGATAAGATAAGTAGAAACATAGGGATAGATAGATAGACAGATAGATAGATAGATAGATAGACGAGATATATAGAGAGATAGACAGAAAGACTAATAGAGGCAGATCAGATAAGTAGAAACATAGGGGTAGATAGATAGATAGAAGAGATAGATAGATAGATAGACTAATAGAGGCAGAGAAGATAAATAAAAAACATAGGGATGGATAGATAGATAGATAGACGCATATACGAATGATAGCAAAATAGGGAGGGAGAGATAGATAGATAAATAGATAGATAGATAGATAGATAGGCAAATCAGCGTAATAATAATAACAAACATCGATGTCTTCCCTTACGTAGTAGTCAGACTAATTATATCTTGCCATACATTAAGGGGAGGCAGACCGTTTTTCTGGACCCCCTTCTCCCTAATGTTTAGCCCCACTAGTTTTGAGATTATAAGACGTTCGGCCCTTTAGTTTGGCGATTTTAACATCTTTCGCCCCATTTCGTTGTCAAATTTAAGACCTCTCGTGCCATTTAGGTGTCGATTATTTCCTGGCGAGCGAGAGCGAGCCTGCAATTTTGAGAGGAATCGGCCTTCGGCCGGGACATTTTTCTACCGAAAAATGTGCAAATTTATCTTGAAGGGGGTCTAGGGGGTGATTTTCTAAGCTTGATGGAGGTCTAGGGAGGAAACTAAAAAAATATATGAATACATGAATTAATAGACCAAACAAACGGCCAGTCTCCCCTTAATATCCATAGGCTTGATTATAATATTCTCTCAATATCGAAGACCATATTTAAAATAATATCATCCGGCATTTCTAGTGAATATTAAGGGGGGTCACCGGCTTTTTTCTCATCTTTCTCTTCTTTTCTCTCTTTCTCTGGTGTCGATTTCTTCCTGGCGAGCGATAGCGAGCCAGCATTGCATGGAGAAATCCGGCTTCGCTGGAGAAATTTTTCTATCGAAAAATTTACAAATTTAGCTTGCTGTCAAAACAAAAATATATATATGCTGGCTTGCTATCGCTCGCCAGGAAAATATTGACAACTGCATGGGGGTAAATGTCTTAAAACAGTAGGCTGAATGGAGCTGAATGGAGCCGAATGGATACAAGCCAAAGAGAGAGGGAGAGAAAGAAAAAAAAGGCGAGGTGGGCTCCCTTAAGCCAACATACATGACCAGTTCCTATAGTGTGTGTGTGTGTGTGTGTGTGTGTGTGTGTGTGTGTGTGTGCGCGTGTAGGTGTGTGTAGGTGTGTGTGTGTGTGTAGGTGTGTGGCTTTTGTGTGTTTTTTGTCTCCACCTGACGGTAAATTGTCATGATCCTGTCTTGATTACTCAGCAATAACGAAAACATGTCCGCGATAAGTGGTGTTAATTATGAACACTCGCCATTAAGGGACTGGTTTTTCGGGCCCCCTTCGCATTTAATCCCATCGTTGTTGTTTTTTTTTTAGATTTTAAGACGTTTGACTCATTAGTTTGGCGATTTTATGACTTTACACCCCCTATTTTATGACTTTACACCCCCTATTTTATGACTTTACACCCCCTATTTTATGACTTTACACCCCCTATTTTTGTCAATATTAAGGACCTTTCGTGCAATTTAGGTGTCAATGTATTTCCTGGCGAGCGATAGCGAGCCTGTAGTTTTAAGAGTAATCGGCCTTCGGCCGGGACATTTTCTTACCGAAAAATGAACAAATTTATCTTGAAGGGAGTTCTAGGGGGTGTTTTTTACAGCTTGATGGAAGTCTAGGGAGGAAACTAAACAATTATAAAACAATAAGCCAATAAATACGGCCATCCCCCCTTAACCCGTACAGGTCCGGCGACGTCTGTAATAAATACGGCCATCCCACCTTAACCCGTACAGGACCGGTGACGTCTGTAATAAATACGGCCATCCCACCTTAACCCGTACAGGTCCGGCGACGTCTGTAATAAATACGGCCATCCCACCTTAACCCGTACAGGACCGGTGACGTCTGCAATAAATACGGCCATCCCCCCTTAACCCGTACAGGTCCGGCGACGTCTGTAATAAATACGGCCATCCCACCTTAACCCGTACAGGACCGGTGACGTCTGTAATAGATACGGCCATCCCACCTTAACCCGTACAGGTCCGGCGACGTCTGTAATAAATACGGCCATCCCCCCTTAACCCGTACAGGTCCGGCGACGTCTGTAATAAATACGGCCATCCCCCCTTAACCCGTACAGGTCCGGCGACGTCTGTAATAAATACGGCCATCCCCCCTTAACCCGTACAGGTCCGGCGACGTCTGTAATAAATACGGCCATCCCCCCTTTACCCGTACAGGTCCGGCGACGTCTGTAATAAATACGGCCATCCCCCCTTAACCCGTACAGGTCCGGTGACGTCTGTAATAAATACGGCCATCCCCCCTTAACCCGTACAGGTCCGGTGACGTCTGTAATAAATACGGCCATCCCCCCTTAACCCGCACAGGACCGGCGACGTCTGTAATAAATACGGCCATCCCACCTTAACCCATACAGGACCGCCGACGTCTGTAATAAATACGGCCATCCCCCCTTAACCCGTACAGGACCGCCGACGTCTGTAATAAATACGGCCATCCCCCCTTAACCCGTACAGGACCGGCGACGTCTGTAATAGATACGGCCATCCCACCTTAACCCGTACAGGATCGGCGACGTCTGTAATAAATACGGCCATCCCACCTTAACCCGTACAGGACCGGCGACGTCTGTAATAAATACGGCCATCCCACCTTAACCCGTACAGGACCGGCGACGTCTGTAATAAATACGGCCATCCCACCTTAACCCGTACAGGACCGGCGACGTCTGTAATAAATACGGCCATCCCCCCTTAACCCGCACAGGACCGGCGACTCTTTAATCATTTATTACAGCTACATTGAGACGATTACATGAAGCTTAGGAATGATACATGGCAGCTGAGAGGATTGACATAGTCTGTAGCCTTTTAATGGGTAGACATCCTTCCTAGGCTGAATATCATTGTCTCATAGTTGCCAACATAGAATGAAAACGATGTTACCGGTACTGAAGGGGTTAATATAGTTAATATAGAGGGAGGGAGGGAGGGAGGGAGGGATGGATGGATGGATATAGATAAAGATATATAGAGAGATAGAGATAGATAGATAGATAGATAGACCCTGGCAGCAGCAAAAAGCGAACATCTCCTGCCCAGCCACTCATAAATGGGTCGCTTTTCTGGTCGCCCTTCTCCCTCATGTTTAGAGTTCCATTAGTGTTTTTAGATTTGTTGACGTTCAACCAATTAGTTTGGCAATTTTAAGACTTTTCACCCTATTTTGTTGTCAATATTAGGACTTTTCGTGACATTTAGGTGTCGATATTTTCCTGGCGAGCGATAGCGAGCCTGTAATCTTGGCCGGCACATTTTTCTGTCGAAAAATGTACAAATTTATCTTGAAGGGGGGGTCTAGGGGGATGTTTTTTGTTTAAGCTTTATGGAGGTCTAAGGAGGAGACTAATACAAAACATGATACAAACATATATACAATTGAGCAAATAAATACACCCAAGGAGCGAAGGAACCCAGTGATAAAACAACAGAAGAGAAAGGAAAAGAAGAAGAGGAGGAAGGAAGAGGAAGCTAGAATATTAAAGACAGAGAGAGAGAGAGAGAGAGAGAGAGAGAGAGAGAAATATACATAGATAAATTATATATATATATATATATATATATATATATATATATATATATATATATATATATATATATATACTGTATATGGGCTAGATAGACAGATAGGTAGGTAGATAGGCAAATAGACAGATACATAGATATAGATAGATAGAGAGGGAGGAAGCTAAAAAAGAACATATCCGGCCAAGCCACCCATAAAAGACTAAAAAACACAGTTAAGTGCAAAGATGCCCAGTGATAAACCGAAGAAGACGAAGAAGAAGAAGAGGGTGAAGGAGGAAGAAGAAAGAAAGAAAGAAAGAAGAAGAAAGAAGGAAGACAAAATTAATGAAAGAAAGAAAGAGAAAGGAGAAGAAAGAAACAAATAAATGAAAGAAAGACAGAAAGAATGAAGAAGACAAAAGTAGAGGAAGGAGAAGAAAGAAGAACTGGAAATGAAAAAGTAAGAAAGCACGTAAGAAATAATTAATACAATGTCGAGAAAAAAAAATAAAAAAAAAATATGGTAAACTCAAAATAAATCGCAAAAATACCATATCATTAACTCCTTCTGTATCGGTGACGTCCTTTTAACTTTATTCTGGCTACTATTAGACGATTTCAATTAGCTTCAAAAAGGGCCTCCAGCAATTAACAGGCTTAGAACCATCTCGCTTAACCCTTTTTACTAGCACAGATCCTTCAGAAACAGCACAAAGTCCTCTAAATATAGCTAGACTAAAAGGAAAATGACGTTGCCGGTACGGAAGGGGTTTATAGAATGTGGAGAGAACAAGCGTAGTCAAAAACATATAAGTCAGGTCAGGTGAAGGTATTGAGGAACAAGCCTTTACAACGGCACCTCGTATATACTTTCTACTTTTCCTATTTTCTGACGAGGGTAGAGAAGGGAGAAGGGGTGTTGGAGAGAGTGGAAGATGTTGGAGTGGCTTTGTTATGTGTGTTATTAGTCTATGTACGTCGTCGACTCAAAATAGAATGCAAAAACACCCATACTAAAAAATAAAATAAAATCATCTGTAAACCGATATACAATATTATATAAATAATAAACAATATAATATTCTTAATTCAACAGAAAATGGAAGGTGGGTCGTGTTTCTGGTCCCACTTCTTCCTCACATTTAGCCCCATTAGTTTTCAGATTTTAAGACGTGCGCCCCATAAATTTGGCGATTTTAGACCTTTCGTCCCATTTCTTTGTTAATATTAAGTACTTTTCGTGTAATGTACGTGTCGATTTTTTCCTGGCGAGCAATAGCGAGCCTGTCATTCAAGAGGAACCGGCTTTCGAAGGAGACATTATTTTACCGAAAAATGTACACAATTTATCTTGGAAGGGGGTCTAGGGGGTGTAATATTAAGCTTGATGGAGGTCTAGGGAGGACACTGAAAATATGAAATAAAATAAATAAATACGAAAATTATATACCGGTTTATATATTATATTATAGGCCTATGTGTGTGTGTATATAATGTATTATTATGTTCTCTCCACTAACCAACTCTACTCCTAAACTCGATTAATGAAATTAACAAACACATGTGGCAGTCCGGGGATTCGAACCCAGGACGCTCACACCGAAAATCAACACACTTATGCATTGCACCACGAATACAGTTTATATGAGCCAATAAATGCGGCCATCCCCCCATGAGTGCAAAGGAAGCGCGTGATAAAGCCGGTAGTAGGGAGGAAGAACAGGATAAAAGAGGGAACAGGAAACAGGAAGAATTAACATAAGATAAAGTTGAGGAAAATAATTAAACAAAAATTTGATTTTTTTTTTTTTTTTTTTTATACAATGGGTAGAAAAAAGAAACAATAAAATAACGTGTACAAATTATGCCATACACATACACTCTCTCTCTCTCTCTCTCTCTCTCTCTCTCTCTCTCTCTCTCTCTCTCTCTCTTATATCATTAATTTCATTGGGAGGTGTTTGGTGAGAAATTAATATACATATATACACACACATATACATATATATATCGAAAAACCAGCGCTGGGATGAACATCTTTATTATGGGACGTTTCGGCTTACACACAAGCCATCTTCAGCCTAAAGTAAGACAAAAAGGGCCTACATAAATATTTGCATATTACTAACGGTTAATATTTAAAACGTGTAGGAGAATTATGATTATAATTATAATTAAATTATATACTAAAATTAAGTAGGTTGGCAACACGAAATACAAGTAAATTAGATTTTTTGTAAGACGGAAAATGCATGTTATGTATGAAATACATTAATGTAGCATGAAAGGCAGTGAAACTATATATGAAAGCCACTATAGAGTAACGTTATTACAGTTGGAAATTGAAAATTGAGAAACTAATTAAATAATTCAGAGAATCAGACAGACAAAGTCACTGAGCCTCCGCTTTCCCCGTGAAGAGAGCATTGCTTCTATATATATATATATATATATATAAAAGCAAGCAATATCAAGAGATTACATATTGCAATGAGGCACACAACTATAAAATTAGACTCGCAACATATACGGAAATTAAAACTGGAACTGGGAACAGAGCTTTATGTACGGTACTGCAAACATTTTTAATTTGAAAATTGTGGTCAATCCAGGTGGTGTGGAATAATACTAAACAAAGACATTACGATTTATATTAAAATAAAAAACTGTAATACGAATTATATTAATAGTAAAATACTTGATGTGTATACCGGTACTACAGGATTCCTATACAACAAATCCTTAAGGGGAGATGGGTCGTTTTTCTGGTCCCCCTTCTTCCTCTTGCTTAGCCCCATTAGTTTTAAGATGTTATGACGTTTGGGCCATTAGTTTGGCGATTTGAATACCTTTCGCCCCATTTCGTTGTCAATTTTAAGACCTTTCGTGCCATTTAGGTGTCGATTTTTTTCTGGCGAGCGATAGCGAGCCTGTCATTTTAAGAGTAACCGGCCTTCGGCCGGAACATTTTTCTACCGAGAAATGTACACATTTATCTTGACGGGGGTTCTAAGGGGTGGTATTCTAAGCTTGATAGAGATCTAGCGAGGAAACTAAAATATATATAAATACATGAATCAATAGACCACTACCCCCTTAACCAGTTCAGTACCAGTTCCTTCCTTTTCAGTTTATACTGGCTAATAATATACGACGTTATTTAATTTAAGAAAGGCGTCCAACAATTAACAGGCTTCGAACCATCTTAATTAACCCTTTTTACTCCCACAGATCCTTCTTAAGCTGCACACAATCATCTAAATATAGCTAGAACATAATGAAAAAAGACGTCGCCGGTCCAGTAAGTAATGAACATACTTGGTTTACAGTGGTGTTTTGAGAGGCTCTTAACCCCTTCAGCACCAGGACGCAATTTAAAGTTGATGCTGGCTAAAATGAGACGATTTTATGTGGTTTAAGAAGGACCATGATTCTAAAAGGGTCTATTTAAGTCGTGTTTACCTGTTAGAGTCGTACAGGTAGATTACAAACTCAAGAAAATCGTCTAATGGTAAAGATAATTAAGTAACACCCCGTTCTTAACATTAATCATCAACTACAAACCCCAATGCACTTGAATAAACTAATGAAAGAATATGGTCCTCCCGGGATTCGAACTCGGGACACCACACCCAGAACATAAGCATCTAAACCATTACATCACCAACACAGTTGATGAAAATTACAAAAAAAATCGTCTAATGGTAACGGGAATATGATGACAGTTTCGTAATGGTGGAGAAGGTAGTGATAATGAACAACAGCAAACATTTGCAAAGACCAGGTAAACAAATAATTATATATAACATTAAACCTTTCGGGATACAAGGACGATTTTATTCAGCTTAGGAAGGAAGGAAGGATTGTGGTCAGAGGGATAATTGAAATAAATATTATAACCCCTTTGATGCCTACAGTACCTTCCGAGGCTGAGGGAAATCGTTTCATGTTTGCCCGAATATCTCGAGAAAGAAAAAAAACTTCATCTTGTGAAAGTATAAGCCAATATAAAAGAAAAGAAAGAACAAAAAGGAATACAAAGAATTAACAAAACAAAGAATTAACAAAAGAAAAAAAAAAATATGAAAAAGAAAGAAAGAGAGAATGGCTGATAAAAAGACCAGTAAAAAGATATAATTGATAAAAAAGGAAGCAATGAGAGAGAGAGAGAGAGAGAGAGAGAGAGAGAGAGAGAGAGAGAGAGAGAGAGAGAGAGAGAGAGAGAGAGAGAGAGAGAGAGGAGAGAGAGAGAGAGATAATTAAACAGACAGACATTACGAACACAAAGAGTATATGCAAACTCACCAAATTAAAAACTTATTATTACAGAGAGCGAGAGCGAGAGAACAAAAGAAACATTCAGACACTCGCCAAATATAAAAAAGCCCTGACTATTATGGAGAGAGAGAGAGAGAGAGAGAGAGAGAGAGAGAGTGACAGTGAATGAGTGAGATATATACTGTAGATAGATACATTTAAATAGATAGATAGATAGGTGTGTGTGTGAGAGAGAGAAATAGAGTGTGTGTGTGTGAATGAGTGAGATAGATAGATAGATAAAGAGAGAGAGAGAGAGAGAGAGCAGTGTGTGTGTATATGTATGTGTGTGTGTGAGAGAGAGAGAGCAGTGTGTGTGTGTGTGTTGGGGGGGGGGGGGGGGAGCTTAGTACCGGCCCGTGTCCCCCATATCTCCCCCCACTAACGCCAACTTACATTAGAAGGAGCCGTATAAAGGGTAATGCGGCCAGGAAAATGGCTGACCCGTACACACATTTGGAAAGCATTCGAGTCCTACCAAAAACAAATATAAAATAAAATAAAATTAAATTAAATTAAAGTATGCTTGAAATGGGTAACCTTATGAGAGAGAGAGAGAGATAGTGTGTGTGTACTTACTCTAGTTGTAGTTGTATTGCGGGAGTGAGCATGCTCGTTATTTCCCGCCTCCTATATGTGTAGGTGTTATATGTATCGTTGGAATGGCTGTGGATGTGTGTGTAGTCTGTATTTTAGCCAATTGGCGACGTCGGAAACGAAGGCTTAGGGTGAATCTGTATGGTACCATTCTCACTATAGACGGTACCGTCTCGCCCGAAGGCTTAGGTAGCCATCAGCTTAGGTGAACCATATGATACCCATCTTGCCTTGTACCATTTTTGCCAACCCCAGATGGGACGTCACAACGTCGTTCACTTATTCCAGGTACCTATTTACAGCTAGGTGAACTGAGGCTAACACATGAAAGGAGACAAGCCCAATTTGTCTCCGCCCGGCCGGGGATTGAACCCCCGACCCCTCGTGTGTGAGACGAGAGCTCTACCTACTAGGCTACGGGCTGTGTGTGTGTGTGTGTGTGTGTGTGTGTGTGTGTGTGTGTGTGTGTGTGTGTGTGTGTGTGTAAATAAATAAGTAGAGATATGCTTGAAAGGGGGGACTTCATGATAGCTTTAGGTTTGTTATGAGTGTTACAAGAAGTTACAAGGAATAGTGTTTATCTCAATTATCTTGCAATCCATTCCGGGGAGATATTCGATGTGGAAAGAGAGAGGTTGTTTAGTGCATTACACTCATTACAGAGTGTGCAAAATACTATCTATTATCTTCTTGAGCTTCTGATGGAAGTTTGTTCCAGGTAGAGCACATCTTATATGTGAAAAAGTTTCCACAAATACTAGTCCTGAACCTTTTCAATTCTAACTTCCAGCCATGATTGTGTGTTGTATTCATAGTGAGGCTAAACATATTGCTATAATCCACATTGTTAAACCCATCGTAGTGTGCGTGTTTCTACCGAAAAGAGATCAAGAGCTCTCAACCGGTCCTCATAGCCCAGTCTTCTAATCGATGGAATAAGCTTTGTAGCCCTAGCTTGTACGCTTTCCAATCGCTCTACATCTTTCCTGAGTGCTGGAGACCAAAATTGAACAGCATACTCCAGGAGGACGTATCAGAGCGTTGTAAAGTGTGAGAACTATTGAGAGAGAGAGAGAGAGAGAGAGAGAGAGAGAGAGATGGAAAGAGAGAGAGAGATGGAAAGAGAGAGAGAGATGGAAAGAGATCCAGACAGAAAGAGCAGGCAGCTAGAACAAAGAATGTCTGGGTAGTGTTGAAGCTTCTTTAACGACCCACTTAGTATATACTTTTTTTTAATTTCTTATATACCTCTCACCTCCCCCACCTTCCTATAACCCCCCCCCCCCCCCCCAGGAAGGAAGAGAAGGGTAGGTGAGAACAAGAAAAATACTAAAATAAAAAACACACAATAACACAGTACAAATATATTGGATCTTTAGACAAAAACACATAATGAAAGATGCAGAGTACGCAGTAGAGCATGTATCTTTGTCATGCCTACAAAATTAAGCAAATGCATCCAAATTCGTGATAAGTAACTATTGTGCACTGTCGATTTTTTTTAGAAACTCTGCATACAAAAAAACAGATAACGATGATCATAATTTAAACAAACTTAGTTCAGCATATAGCCTACATAGTGGTCGCGTAACATTTGGCCATAGGAAAATTCCCAGGTATATTTACATGAGATTATCATGTGATATCGTCTTTTCATATATTAAAATTCAATAGGATTCCTATGGGCAAATGCTTCAACGCAAGCATACTGAGAGAGAGAGAGAGAGAAAGAGAGAGAGCAGGAAGCAAGAACAAAGCCTTAAGGATGCACTAATGAAGTTTAAGGAACCCCACTAGAACATTAAGAGTTGCCTTCATCGCACCAGTAAGAGTCTTCATATACTTAAACACATACACCTTCACCGCACCAGTAGGAGTCTTCATATACTTAAACACATACACCTTCACCGCACCAGTAGGAGTCTTCATATACTTAAACACATACATCTTCACCGCACCAGTAGGAGTCTTCATATACAAACACATACACCTTCACCGCACCAGTAGGAGTCTTCATATACTTAAACACATACACCTTCACCACATCAGTAGGAGTCTTCATATACTTATACACATATACTAAATAAGAAACAGAAACACAATGAAACAAAATCACTTAAAATATTACAACATAATGTACTAAACTGGAGCGGTCGAAATTACTCACTAAGCAACACATACTCAAGCATAAACCCACATATAATACTAATTAACAGCCATGGCATACCAGAAAATGAATCATTAAAAATAACAGGATACAGAACACACAAGAAAAACAACAACAACAGACACGTAGACGGAACAGCCATAGCAATAAAAAACAACATCACACATAAACTATATGATGATTTCATATCAGACCTACTTGCAGTAGAAATACAAATGGATACAGGCCCAATAATAATAGCTACAGTATACTTACCCCCCAGCAGACCATATCTACCCACACTCGACTTCTATAGATTCTTCAGACACAATATTCCTGTGTACTTAATAGGGGACCTGAATGCAAAACACCAGACTATAAACACTACAACACAAAACATTGTTGGAAGACAATTAGGACGACTCATAGTAGACGGACTAATAAGACACATAGGCCCTTACTTTCCGACTTATTATAGTCAAAACTCAGCCACAACACACGACATAGCATTAACTAACAACAAAGCCTATCACAACATACACCTAACCCCCGGACCCATCACCACAAGTGACCATATCCCAATAATAGCCACAATATCTACACAACCCATACTGATACCATCCCCACCAAGACTAAAATTCCAAGCCGCCAACTGGGATCAATTCAAAACAGATATAGACACACAAATGTCAGAAATAAACAATCTAACTGAAGGTAACACACAAGACATAGAAACCACACTAAAAAAATGGTACGACATAATTTTAAACAACACAAGAAAACACATACCCACCACACAACACATACAAATAGATAACTTAAAATTAAGCCAACAAGCAAAATAAATTATAGTACAACACAACAGATTAAGACAACATGCAACAACACATGGCTGGGACTATAATCATTACAAACTATATAAACAACTACAACACAGACTCAGAATAATACTAAATGAAGACAACACAGAAGCATGGACAAACATATTAATAGAAACTTCAAACACATATAAAGACCCAGAAGTATTCTGGAGAAAAATCAAGCTCATGCAAGGACAGGACACAAACGAACCCACATACACATTCGACGCACAAGGCAACAAAATACACAGCATACAAGAGCAAGCCAACATACACAAACAACGCTGGGAAAATATTCTTAACGATAATGACACAGACTTACCCAGACACGATCACATAAGAGACTTTTTGCAAGAAAACAGACACAGGTTAACACCTCACCAGAACATAGACATAAACAGACTAAACAATGACACTCCCCTAATAAGGAAAATAACAACAGAAGAAGTACACACAAAAATAAAGAAGCTAAAGAAAAAAACCCAGGAAAAAGCGGAATAAATAAAACCATCATGACAAATCTCCCTGACTCTGCAGTAACTAAATTAACAAACATATTAAATGCCTCACTCTGTACAGGACACTTCCCAAATAAATTTAAAGAAGCCACCATCAGACTGATTCCCAAACCCAATAAAAACCCACACTACACCGAGAATCAAAGACCAATATCATTATTAGAAGTGCCAGGAAAGATATATGAAAGAATAATAAACGAAAGATTAAGACTATTCCTAAACACAAAAAACGTATATAACACAACACAATACGGGTTCAGGGAAGGGAGAGGAACAAGGGAGGCACTAACTCTGACAACAGAAATAATAGCCAAAAACAAAGCCAACAAAGGACAATGCCACATAGTCCTGAGGGATATATCCAAGGCCTTTGATAAGGTATGGCACTCAGGACTAAAATACAAACTACTCAATATAGGCTTACCCCCACTCACAGAAACACTGTTATGCAATTTCCTGGATAACAGAACAGCAAAAATAAAAATAAAGACAGTCTTGAGTAACATCATCACAATAAGCTACGGTGTCCCACAAGGATCAGTCCTCTCCCCAAGCCTATTCACAATATACACACATGACATACTATCATCACAAACAGGCACAAACATCACATATGCAGACGACATCACACAAATCATTGGTTATGAAGGCCCCTCAAAGGGAATCATAGCCAGAAAAACAGGAAGAGAAGCAGAAGCAATCAATACATATGAAGAAGAATGGAAAATAAAAACCAACATAAACAAATTCACAATACTACAACTAGGAACAAAAAACAAAACACCTATATATGTGAATAACAACAGAATCGAAGATGCACAGAAAGGAAAAATACTCGGGCTACACATAACTACTCAAGGCTATATTCAACACATCACAGAAAGAAAAGGCCTAGCCATAGCAGCTCTGGGCAAACTATTCAGATTCAGAGATATGAACACACAAATAAAAACTCACCTTGTAAAAGCTTATGTAATCCCAATATTAGAATACCCCCTTATTCCTACACACACCATGAGCAAAAACCAAATCACACGCTTACAAAAAATACAAAACAAAGCCCTAAGATTCGCCACAAACCAAAGATACCCCTATACAATGACGACACAACAAATACACGAATACACAAACACACTACCATTAAATGTCAGACTTCATAGACAAGCAACACAAATATGGCACAAACTAGAACTATCACAAGACCCAACTCTAGAGAAAATTAAGGAAAATTATGCACAACAACCAAATTTAAGATTCAACAACTGGTTTAAAAGCAGTCTAAATAAAATAAACACAGAAGAAGAACCACAGCCAATTTATTAAAAAAACAGTTTATGTTCAGTATATTAAAGTACTGGTTGACAACAGTTTATGTTCAGTATATTAAAGTACTGGTTGACAACAGTTTATGTTCAGTATATTAAAGTACTGGTTGACAACAGTTTATGTTCAGTATATTAAAGTACTGGTTGACAACAGTTTATGTTCAGTATATTAAAGTACTGGTTGACAACAGTTTATGTTCAGTATATTAAAGTACTGGTTGACGACCGTTTGACTTCAATGTCCTGTTCGAGCGGTAGTCCCTGGAAACGAGTGCATAATTGAAGCTCCAATCGGTGTTTAATCAATTCTTGATAATAATAATTAATGATAATAATAATAATGATAATAATAAAAATCACACCTTAGTTCCTTAGCTAGCTACCAAACAGTAAACACAAATAAAATACACCACTTGCCCCAACACAAAAACATACGTTTCAAACACACAACATAGTAAGGTGGTATGCCCACCAACTGTTACTCTCCTACTTTCCTTCAAACTTTCCTCCTTTTCCCTTCCCTCTCCCCCCCTCTCCTCCCCCCCCCCCTTAGACCCACCTAGGGTAAAAAAAAAAAAAAAAAAAAAAAAAAAATATATATATATATATATATATATATATATATATATATATATATATATATATATATACGTAAGTGTTTTTTACTCTCGGATCACGTGTACAGTATATGCGAGATATACTTAACACATACATAACTTCATAAGCATACACACAAGTAGATAAGATATAGACCTTTACTCATAACTTACATACATATATACTAATACCAAATATATATACATACATACAGTATACGCCTATCTATAATGAATAGACTATAGTTGTCCAAGTGTTTATGACCGCGACTGTACAAAAGTAGTAGTAGTAGTAGTAGTAGTGTGCTTCTCTCTCTCACTTTTTCTCTCTCTCACTAAATTTGCCCCAGTTCTTTATCCCCTCTAGTGTATACCATAATTCCAAATTTATCGGTCAAAGTCCATGGTATTTCCCCTCCATCTTTTGCCCAGGAACACGGTCGGATATGTCCCGGCCGCGGATTTTGTTGTTGTTGTCAGTTTAGGCAAACCGGCCACGCAGCACCACTGTACACTCAGAAGTTTGGCACCACCGCCCCACAGCCCCACCGCTCGCCAGGAAAAAAATCGAAATCTAAAGGACACGAAAGGTCTTAATATTGACACAGAAATGGGGTGTAAAGTCTTAATATTGCCAAACTAATGGGCCGAACATCTTAAAATGTAAAAACCAATGGGCCTAAACACGAGGGAGAAGGGGGGCCAGAAAACTGGCTCCAGGCCCAGGATCAACCGCGTGTAAATATAGCCTTCAAACCGTTGTTAGCATGTCGCCTCGTAGCTCAGTTGGTAGAGCTTAGTCCTCCTAAAAAGGAAAACCAGTGTTCGATTCCACTCGGATCTAGTGTATTTTATATTTTTATTTTGTTATCTTAGTTATATAAAATTAGATTATATTAAGTTATATTATGTTATAATCAGAGAAGAAAAACATCAAGTGGTGAGCGGTGGGGCAGTGTTGCCAAACTTCTGAAAAATCGAATCCTGAAAGGGGAAAAGTGTCATATGCTGTGATACCCTCTTCTCCCACAATTCTTTTTTTCGGAGTTGTATCTTTATTAAAACATAAATCCTGACCACTTCACTTGGATCGCAAAGTCTGTGTGATCAGTGTATCTTTGTCAATCTATGTATATCCCGTAAGGCCGAGTCACATGAACACGTTTAGCAGCAGTATTTCACAGGAACACATTTTCCAGGAATTTTGGACGAGCAAGTTTTAGCTCGTGCAATTTTGAGGCTCTTTCGCACTGGAGTCGGAAACTAGATCGAAGGTAGATTATGTTAGGTAATTACATTCTTAAGGAATTTACATTTTCAAGCTGCCAGACTACAATTGCCCTTAAAAATTGAAGGAAAAACCGCTCGTGTGACACTGCCTTAAATGATACTGAAAAAAAGGCCGCTATCTGATATAACAATATTTCGCTTCAGTTAAATGAAAGCTTGGATTAAAGAATGGAAAGAGTGTTGAACCGCGGCGGTCAAGTGGAAAAATTGACGTGTGAATCTGTTTGACCTGGGTTCGATCCCAGCCAAGGCAGACATATTTAGTGGGTGTGGTAGTACGTCCTAGCGTGTTCCAAATGCTCATACCCAGTCGTGGCTCACCTCGACGATGTATACAGACTAAAACAAACAACATAGCCACTCCAACAGCTTCCTCTCTCTTCAACACCCCTTTGCATTCTCTCAACTCTCTTCAGAAAGTAAATACGAGGTGCCGTTGTAAAGGCTTATCCCTCAATAACTTCACCTGACCTGACCTCTTAACCTCTCAGCTGCGCAACACCTGTAGTAATTTCCCCCATGAGAGATTGATGAGAAAGGTTGAGGCGCATGGAATAGGTGGGGCGTTGTTGGGATGGATTAGGTCATGGCTAATTGGTAGGAAGCAGAGAGTCAGCATAAATGGTACGAAGTCAGAATGGGGAGCAGTCAAAAGTGGTGTCCCCCAGGGATCTGTATTAGGTCCTCTGTTGTTTGTTATATACATAAATAACCTTGATTTAGGTATAACTAGTAGGATAAGTAAATTTGCAGACGATACCAAAATGGGGAGAACAATTGATTCAGATAGCGATATAGAGTGCCTCCAAAGGGATCTAGATACCTTACACGAATGGTCAGTAAATTGGCAGATGAAGTTTAACATTGATAAATGCAAGGTATTAAAGATAGGGAAGATGCATACAAATGTTAAATATAAACTAGCTAATGTGGAATTAGAAAACTCGAATTGTGAGAAAGATCTAGGTGTGTTTGTTAGCAATGATTTGAAGTCTAGACAACAGTGTATAAGCGTTCGAAACAAGGCAAACAGGATTCTCGGGTTCATCTCAAGGAGTGTGAGTAACAGAACTGCTGATGTTATCTTAAAACTTTACTTGTCATTAGTGAGACCCCATATGGATTATGCTGTTCAATTTTGGTGTCCTTATTACGGAATGGACATAGATTCATTGGAGAGAGTACAACGTAGAATGACAAAAATGATCCATAATATTAGAAATCTTCCGTATAAAGAAAGGTTGAAGAAATTAGGCTTACATTCGTTAGAGAGACGCAGAGTTAGAGGGGATATGATAGAGGTGTTCAAGTGGGTTAGTGGGATTAACAAAGGGGACATGACAAATGTACTAAAGCTCAGTGATAGCGAAAGAACTCGTACAAATGGTTTCAAATTAGATAAATTTAGTTTCAGAAAAGATATAGGCAAATATTGGTTTGGTAACAGAGTTGTAGATGGGTGGAATGGACTACCAAGTGCTATAGTGGGATTAAAAACGATAGGGAGCTTTAAGATAAAATTTGATAAGCATATGGACGAGAAGGGTTGGGTGTGAAGGGGGATCAGCAGGGTTGGGCCAATCAGCGCTCTGCAGACCCCCGTAATCCTGCGTTAATCTCTAACCGTTTTGGTAAGATGATCCTCAAGGTATTAGAGTGTTGAGCCTATAATTGGGCTTTGTAATTGGGGTTGTGTGGGACAGGGATCTGCCTTGCTTAGGCCAATCAGCTTTCTGCAGACTCCCATTTTCTTATGTTCTTATGTTCTTATGTATACACCATACCCATGTGCATAGGTATTTAGATGCATTCCTCACTAAAATCATTAATTTACCATAAATATAATTAATACTTATCCATATGCGCCTACTTTACGTTTACTATGAAGATAGTAACATGTTACAACAATAAAACAAGTGGGAATATCATTTGTATGGTCAAAATCGCCAAATGTTAGCGAGTGGTTCATTCAACAATTGTGAGCCAGCCGGCCTCACACTCTCCTCCCTCGAAGCCTGGAGAGTGACTGAGGCCTGTATCTCTCTCTCTCTCTCTTTCCCACGTATAGACACACACATGACCACAGCCTACGATCGGTTTGGAGATGTTTACACGAAAATATACCAACGAATAAGGGAATAACAGGAATATAGGTGATAATTGTAGGGGAGGGGGGGGGGGGGAGGAGGGGATGTGGAGGAGTGATATGAGATATGGAGGGGGAAAAAAATTATTTCAAGTGCTACTGGGGCCTTTTAAAAGTTCTTTTTTTAGGCCTAGGATCTTAAGAGTCTCCCCGCAGTCACCCAGTAAAACCTCTTAAGAGTCTCCCAGCAGCTGCCGGGTTAAGTAAAATCATGCAGGTCAAAAGTAAATTATAAGTGGCCTTCTAGTGTACGAGTTACTGGCGTCACTTTCTGGCTTGGTGCAGCTCCAAATTCTCACCCGTCTTTTAATCTTGGCATTAAGGGAAGGTTTTTAGCTTGTTCCCTAGACCTCCATCAAGCTTAAAACTACACCCCTTTGACCCCCTTTCAAGGTATTTTTGTACATTTTTTTGGTACACATTAAATTAAAGGCTCGCTATCGCTCGCCAAGATTTTTTTTACATCTAAGTGGCACGAAAGATCTTAAAATTGACAGAAATGGGGCGGTAGTTCTTAAAATACCAAATTAACGGGGCAAACGTCTCAAAATCATAAAACTAATCGGGTTAAATATGAGGGCGAAGGGGGTCCCAAAAAAGCAACTACCTCCCCCTTAAGTAAAATCCTGCAGTCCAAAAGTAAAGTATAAGTGTATCAGTTACCGGCGTCACTTTTGGGCTCGGTGTGGCTCCAACTTCTCATACCGTCTTTTAATCCTCACAATAAACTCTGCAGGGCCGGGAGAGACGTGTCGGGCTACTACTGCATCTTAAGAGCTTTGTGTGTGTGAGTGTGAGAGAAAATGTGAGAGCGAGAGAGAGAGGCGGATAGACAGACAGAGAGAGTGAGTGAGAGTAAGAGAGAGAGAGAGAGTGAGAGTGAGTGAAAGAGAGAGGGAGGAGAGAGAGTGAGAGTAAGTAAGAGAAAAAGTGAGAAAAGAGAGAGAGCGAGCGTG
>JAVRFV010000396.1:55000-57972 GCA_032716605.1 Paralithodes platypus
TTTTCCTGGCGAGCGATAGCGAGCGATCCTGTATTATTAGGAGGAACCAAGCCGGGAAATTTTTTCTACTGAAAAATTTACAAATTTATCTCGAACGGGGTCTAGGGGGTGTTCATTTAAGCTTGATGAAGGTCTAGCGAGGAAACTAATAAATATATAAATAGATACATGAATAGACCAACAAATATACCCTACCCCCTTAAGAGTGAGGTGGAAGGGCAGAGAGGGAGAGGCAGACCGAGAGTGGGGTGGAAAGATGGAGTGGAGACGTATAGGAGTGAACGTGGTGTTGGATGGCAGGAGGGGCGCCGGTTAAAAGAGGACAGAGGTGTATGTCGGTGATTCCTTCGTGGCCAGACAGACAGACAGACAGGATCAAACAGACAGACAGACAGACAGACAGACAGACAGACAGACAGACAGACAGACAGACAGACAGACAGAGACAGACATACAGACAGACAGACAGACAGACAGAGACAGAGAGACAGACAGACAGGCAGACAGGACAGACAGAGACAGGATCAAACAGACAGACAGACAGACAGACAGACAGAACAGACAGAGACAGACAGGCAGACAGAGACAGGATCAAACAGACAGACAGACATACATAGAGAGAAAGAGAGACAGACAGAACAGACAGGATCAAACAGACATACAGACAGGATCAAACAGACTCCACACACTTGATACAGACCTACACACAAAACAGACAGACAGACAAATATAAGGTACAGTTTCCCAAATAAGTCCTGTTCCTCGTCGTGATCTGTGTTGGTGTTGTAATGTTTAAGGTGCTTATGTTCTGGGTGTGGTGTCCCGGGTTCGAATCCCGGGAGGGCCATATGCTTTCAGTAGTTTATTCAAGTACGTTGGGGTTTGTATTTGATGATTAATATTAAGGGGAGGTATTTAGTTTGTTCCCTAGACCTCCATCAAGCTTAAAATTGCACCCCCTTGAGTCCCTTTCAAGATAAATTTTTATATTTTTCGGTAGAAAAATTTCCCGGCCTTCGGCCGGTTCCTGTTAAATTACAGGCACGCTATCGCTCGCCAGGATAAAATCGACACCTGAATTGCACGAAAGGTCTTAATATGGTGTGAAAGTTCTTAAAATAGCTAAACTAATGGGGCAAACGTTATATAATATCAATAGCAATGGGGTTAAACAGGAGGGAGAAAGGGTTCAAGAACAAAATCCCTCAAGTGGAGATCTGCCCTTAAAGAACGGGGTGTTACTTATATGATAACAATATAGCCTGCATGAATGACGAGTGTGGGGTATTGGTCATTATTAGTGGAATAATCAGATGAGTTACATATAGTTACATATATACACACACACCCTGCGGCCCCTACTAGGCAGTCCGGACTTAATTCTAACCCAATTTGCTACTAAAGTGGAAGGTAAGGATAGCAAAGTAGAAGGCTCTCTCCCAACCCACCACCATCACTGCCTAAGAAACTACACTCGCAATGCAAGCAAGCGCGTTATAAGGGGAACAGAACTTAAGGGAGCCCACCTCGCTTTTTTTTTTCTCTTTCTCCCCCTCTCTTTGGCTTGTATCCATTCGGCCCCATTCAGCCTACTGTTTTAAGACGTTTACCCCCATCCAGGTGTCAATATTTTCCTGGCGAGCGGTAGCGAGCCAGCATTTATATATTTTATTTTGACAGCAAGCTAAATTTGTACATTTTTCGATAGAAAAATGTCTCCAGCGAAGCAGGATTTCTCCATACAATGCTGGCTCGCTATCGCTCGCCCGGAAGAAATCGACGCCTGAATGGGGATAAACGTCTTAAAACAGTTGGCTGAATGGGGCCGAATGGATACAAGCCAGGGAAGGAGAAGAAGAGAGAAAGATAAAAAAATAAAAGAAAGCGGGCCACTGTACCAAAATACGACCCGCCTACCCAAATTCCCGGAACACCTCCCCGTGCCTAACTTAAGGGGGGATGGTTCACTTTTTGGCCGATTTTTGCATGTATTCATTATTTTTCTAGTTTCCTCCCTAGACCTTCATCATTTTTGCATGTATTCATTATTTTTCTAGTTTCCTCCCTAGACCTCCATCAAATTAAAAAAACAAAACATTCATTAGATCCCCCTTCTAGATTAATTTGTACATTTTTCGGCAGAAAAATTTCCCAGCCGAAGGCCGGTTCTTCCAACATTACAGGCTCAGTATCGTTCGTCAGGGAACAAATCGACACCTAAATAGCACGAAAGGTCTAAATATTGACGAAGAAATGGGGCGAAAGGTCTTAAAATCGACTAACTAATGGGGCACACATCTTAACATCTGAAAACTAAAGAGGCTAAACATGAGGGAGAAAGTGGTCCAGGAAACCGGCCCATTCCCCCTTACGAGGAACCCAGACTCCTCGCGAGAACAAAATTCCACAGCACTATAAACTTCGGAATGATTAAATTAAGGCTCGGAGCTTTCTTGGCATATTCGCACATAAGCGTAAATTTAGAAGGAGAACCGGTAGGCCTGGCCGGGACATTATTCTTCTGAAAAATGTACACATTTTTCTTAAAGGGTGGTCTTGGGAGTACTTTTTTAAGTTTGATAGAGGTCTAGGGAGGAAACTAAAAATATATAGTAAATACCGGTACCCGGTACATTAATACCGGTACCCGGTACATTAATAAGAACAATTTATCTTACGAAAACCCTGGATTATATATATATATATATACAGTATATATATATATACAGTATACACACACATATATATATATATATATATATATATATATATATATATATATTATAGTATATATCTATATATATATATATATATATATATATATATATATATATATATATATATAGATATATATATATTATATGTATATATATATATATATATTATATGTATATATATGTATATATCATATATATATATATATATATATATATATATATATAAACCCACTTCGTTACTACATAACCTTTTAG
>JAVRFV010000397.1:0-10000 GCA_032716605.1 Paralithodes platypus
CTCCTCCTCCCCTCTCTCATCCTCCTCTTTTTTCTGGTCCTCCCCATGGGGGGCCATATTTCGTCCCCTATGTGTCATGTGTATGTTCCCTCATTGGTGTAGTGTTCACATGGGCTTGTCATTGTATCTTTAGTCTCCCCCGCATTCAAAGGGCCGATAGCTTTCCCCACGTCTTTCTTTTACGTGGGGGCCCTATTTTCGCCTCCGGGTGTTCTTTTATACGTGGTCGGCCCTATTTTCCCTCCGTTTTCTTTGAAATGGAACGTGTGGGCCCTAGTTTTCCTCTAATTGTTTTCGTCGTTTTGCATCCTCATACTCCCTTCCACACTTTGTTTTCTTTCATGCATCTTGTAAGCTTTTTATGTATTTTGCTATTTCTCTCTTTTCATGCCCTTAAATTTCGGATATTAAATTTTGCGGGGTTAGGGTTCCAGTTTTTCTATAATTCTATGCACAAAAATGGCTTGCAGTGTTTTTTTTTTTTAAAACCATCCCAAGGTTTACGCTTTTCTTTATCTTAAGGGGACAAGTGGTTTTATTTCGGGGGGTTTATTTTTATGCTGTTTATATATTAATGTATTGTTTTAGTTTCCTGACCTAGCCCTCCATTCAAACATTAAAAACACATTCCATATAGATCCCCCTTCGAGATATAACAGATTTGTGATTTTTTCCGGTATAGAGAGAGAAAAATAAAGAAAACTAATCTGTCACACGGCCAGTGAAATAAGAAAAGGAGACTCAGTTCCTCCACCAATGACAGGCTCGCTATCCCGCCCTCCACCTGAAAAAAAAAAAAATCGATACCCTAAAGGTGCACTGAAGGTCTTAATCAATAATTCACACACAAATATGGGCCGAAAGAAAGGTCCCTTTAAAATCGTAACCCACAGCTATCCCCCCTGGGGGCAAAAACCCAGTCACCCCCATTACACTCTCAAAAAACTAATGGGGATAAGCATAATAACGGAATAAACAGGGGGGGGGACCAGAAAAAAAAAAAAAACACGACCCATCTCCCCTTAATCACCCAAATGTTTCCATCCCATATGCCTGGTGTTTAGCATCGCTTTACCTTCATCTATTATTAAACTTGTTTGTTCTCGTTTCCCCTCTGATTATGACGAATTCATAATCATCATTCTCTCTCTGTCGGCTAATAGATCGCTCTCTACTCTAAATGTTTCTCTCCTATCTTATATATCTACTCTCTTCTTATATTAAATCCTCTCTCTAATATTACTCATATGTTTTGGATCTAATTTTCTCTCTCTATCGTTCTCTCCGCAAGATCTCCCTATCTCCCCTCTCTCCATTCTTACGCGCTTTGCCTCTCAGTGGATTTCTCATTTCTCTCTCTCTTCTCTATCTCTTTTCTCCGCATCTATCCCTATCCACACCCCTAACTCTCCATTTACGTACCTCGCTTAACTCTCATTTTACTCTCATTTATCTACATCTCTCTCTATCCGCCTCTCCCTGGTACCTCCTCTCTCATTTCTTACGCTCAATTTTAACTTACTCGGATTTACTATCATGTTGATCTCATTCTCTCTCTTATCTTCCTCTCGATCTTCTCTTCTCTCTCTCTCTATAGCCGCATTTCCCTGTCCCTTCCTCTCTAATAAGGCTTCTACGCTAATTCTTACTCGCTTACTCTCAGTTTATCTCTCTCTCTCTCTCTCTCTCTCTCGCTCTCTTATCCGCCTCTCCCTGTCCCTTCCTTGCATTCTTACGCTCATTCTTACTACGCTTATCTCTCCAGTTTAATCTCATTCTCTCGCTTCTCTCTCTCTATCTCTCTATGCCGCCTGCTCCCTGTCCCTACATCCTCTCTCATGCTCTTACGCTACATTCGTAATCGCTTACTCTCATTTTAATCTCGATTATTTCTCTTCTCTCTTCTCTCGCTCATTCGCCTCTCCCTGTTCCCATCCTCTCTCATTCTTACAGCTTACTCTCATTTGATATCTCTCATTCTATCCTTCTCTCTCTCTTTTTCTCTCTCTCTCTCTATTCTCTCTTCTATCCGCCTCTCCCCATGTTCCCTCCTCCTCTCATTCTTACGCCTCATTCTTTACTCGCTTACTATCATTTTTATCCTCTCTCTCTCTCTCTCTCTCTCTCTCTCTCTCTCTCTCTCTCTCTCTCTCTCTCTCTCTCTCTATCCCCCTCTCCCTGTCCCTCCTCTCTCATTCTTACGCTCATTCTTACTCGCTTACTCTCATTTTCTCATTTTTCTCTCTCTCTAACTCTCTAACTCTCTCATTTTCTCTCATTTTCTCTCTCTCTCTCTCTCTCTCTCTCTCTCTCTCTCTCTCTCTCTCTCTCTCTCTCTCTCTCTCTCTCCCGCCCTAAGTCAGATATGTCACCACCAGCGCGTTGTAATGCTTAGATACTCTAGTGGACCGAAGGTTATAGCGACCCGGACAGTATTGCTAATGTTGCCACCCTTACCTGAGAAGAGAGAGAGAGTGTGTGTGTGAGAGTGAGGTAGGTGTTATGAGGCGGAGGAGATGCGTATGTGTGTGTGGAAGAGGAGTGATAAAAGTGTATTGAGAGGATTGAAAAGTATGGTGTGAGAGGAGAGAGAAGAGATATTAATATTTACATAGCTACACGGGCCCACACACAACTCCACGATAGAAAGGAAAAAGTGGAGTTTAGGGTTAAAGGATTCGCAATGAAGAGCGTGAAGATGAGAGAGAGTTATCACTGTGAGACAAAAAAACAAAAAAAAAAACTCCAGGAAGATGGAGGGGAAACTAGAATAGAATATATATATATATATATTATATATATATATATATTAATATTATTATATATTATATAGTACTGTAATATTACTGTATATAGTTAGAAGACTGAATCGTATGTATAATGTTAAATGGATAAATAGCTAGGAGCAAGGAAAAAATGGAATTAGAAAATATAAGCCGCATATGGAGGGGGGGGGGGGGGGGTAGTAGGGGGGGGGGTGGGGGGTAGGATAGACGAGGATAATTGGTGGGATTTAGACGAGGGGATAGGGGGAGGGGGTTCAGGTGGCTTAGGATTAGACGAGGGATAAATAAAGGAGGAATAGGAACATTACAAGTTTCATTAATTAACATCATATTTCGACTAAAAAAAAAAAACGGGGGAGACGATGGCAGTTTACCACCATGAAGGAAAAGGAAAACTGGGTGAGGGAAAAGCCATATGGGAATAGAATGATGAAGGTGTACCAATATATTATATATATATACCGGTTATATATATATAATATATATTATATATATATATATATATATATATATATATATATATATCGGGAATAGGGAGGGATAGACTGAGGATAAAGACAACTGAGAACACAGTAACTAAATGGAAGATCTGTGAGGGGGGCGAGGCGGGGGCCGGGGCGGGCCGGCCGGGGGGGGGGCCGGGGGCTGGGGCAGGGGGGGGGAATAGGGGGGGAATAGGGAATGGAATAGATCCTAAGGATAAGACGGAGAGGTGACAGGACGAAAAGAGGGAAGATGGAAGGAGGGAGATGGCAGGAATAAGGGGGGGAGGGGGGAAGGAAAGGGAGAGGGCGGTGGAGAGGGGAGGGGCTGGGAGGGGGGGGAGAGGGAGGGGGGAGGGAGGGGAGAGGAAATGTAGGGGGGAGAGGAGAGGGGAGGAGAAAAGAGGAGGGGAAAGGAAGAGAGAGGAGGGGGGAGGGAGGGGAGGAAGATTCTGAGGGAAGCTGGGATGAGATGACGCGAGTATATGGGAGCTCCAGAGAAAATCCAGGAGATATGATGGGCTTCTGAAATGTGTGTGTGTGTGTGTGTGTGTGTGTGTGTGTGTGTGTGTGTGTGTGTGTGTTACTCAGTTACTTGTTCGTCAAGGGGAATCCACGCAATGCGAGCTAAGCTCAATATTATCGCGCCTCCTTAACTGGGAATGTATTGCGTGAAATGCATGTTAAGTGTTTTATGTACTGTTGGAATGGCTGTGTATGTGTGTGTAGTCTGTATTTTAGCCAATTGGCGACATCGGAAACGAAGGCTTAGGGTGGATCTGTATGGTACCATTCTCACTATAGACGGTACCGTCTCGCCCGAAGGCTTAGGCAGCCATCAGCTTAGGTGAACCATATGATACCCATCTCGCCATGTACCATTTTTGCCAACCCCAGATGGGACGTCACGACGTCGTCCACTTATTCCAGGTACCTATTTACAGCTAGGTGAACTGAGGCTAACACATGAAAGGAGACAAGCCCAATTTGTCTCCGCCCGGCCGGGGATTGAACCCCCGACCCATCGTGTGTGAGACGAGAGCTCTACCTACTAGGCTACGGGCTGTGTGTGTGTGTGTGTGTGTGTGTGTGTGTGTGTGTGTGTGTGTGTACCTTGACTGAATGAGCGTGAGATAGAGAGGGACAAGATTATATGGAGGTGTGTGTGTGTGTGTGTGTGTGTGTGTGTGTGTACCTTGACTGAATGAGCGTGAGATAGAGAGGGACAAGATTATATGGAGGTGTGTGTGTGTGTGTGTGTGTGTGTGTGTGTGTTGTGTGTGTGTTGTTTGTGTGTGTGTGTGTGTGTGTGTGTGTACCTTGACTGAATGAGCGTGAGATAGAGAGGGACAAGATTATATGGAGGTGTGTGTGTGTGTGTGTGTGTGTGTGTGTGTGTGTGTGTGTGTGTGTGTGTGTGTGTGTGTGTGTGTGTGTGTACCTTGACTGAATGAGCGTGAGATAGAGAGGGACAAGATTATATGGAGGTGTGTGTGTGTGTGTAAATAATACTAATAATACTAAACGGTTGATTGATAATTGGCAGCGGGATGGGGTGAAAATACACATTTTACATTCTAATTGATCCACATATGAGAATATATATATATATATATATATATATATATATATATATATATATATATATATATATACTGTATATAAGATAAGATAAGATAAGAAAGAAGGAAACATGAAGGTAAAATAAAACAAGAAAGAAATATAGAAAGAGAGAGAAAGAAATAAGGGAAGAAGGAGATAAAACAAACGCATGATAAAAGTGGCGGGGGTAGACGATGTAATGAGAGAGAGAGAGAGAGAGAGAGAGAGAGAGAGAGAGAGAGAGAGAGAGAGAGAGAGAGAGAGAGAGAGAGAGAGAGAGAAAGAGAGAGAGATTTACATAGATACGCTGGCCACACAGACTTTACGATCCCATCGAGGTGGTCACGACTTAATTATAGAGTAGAGATAGCAAACCCGATAGTAAGGGAAGGTGAGAGAGAGAGAGAGAGAGAGAGAGAGAGAGAGAGAGAGAGAGAGAGAGAGAGAGAGAGAGAGAGATTAAGTAGGTTGATCGGATGAGAAAGAAAGAGAGCGGAAGATGAAGGACATAATCTCTCTCTCTCTCTGGTAGATTATGTCAGGTAGTTTGATTATTAGGGAATTTTAAATTGGAAACCGACATATTACAATTGCCCCTAAAAAATTTACGGAATAATCGCTCATATGACACTGCCTTAGGGGGGTCACCGGCTTTTTTTTTATCTTTCTCTCCTTTACTCTCTTTCTCTGGCTTGTATCCATTCGGCCCCATTCAGCCAACTGTTTTAAGACGTTTATCCCTATCCAGGTGTCTTATTTATTCCTGGCAAGTGATAGCGAGCCAGCATTGTATGGAGAAATCCGGCTTCGCCGGAGAAATTTTTCTATCGAAAAATTTACAAATTTAGCTTTGCTGTCCAAAAATATATATATGCTGGCTCGCTACCGCTCACCAGGAAAATATTGACACCTGGATGGGGGTAAACGTCTTAAAACAGTAGGCTGAATGGGGCCGAATGGATACAAGCCAAAGAGAGAGGGAGAGAAAGAGTAAAAAATGAAGGTGTCCCCTTAAATTAATGCAAGTAAATATAGCTACAATAAACTTGAGAGGGTGGTTCACTTTTTCGTCGATGTGGTGGTGGTGTAATGGTTTAGATGCTTATGTTCTGGGTGTGGTGTCCCGAGTTCGAATCCCGGGAAGACCATATGCTTTCATTAGTTTATTCAAGTGCATTGGGGTTTGTAATTGATGAATAATGTTAAGAACGGGGTGTTACTTAATTCATTATTTTCTAGTTTCCTCCCTAGATCTTCATCAAACTTTAAAAAAAACATTCATTAGATCCCCCTTCTAGATCAATTTGTACATTTTTTGGTAGAAAAATGTTCCGGCCGAAAAAAATCCGAAATCACAGGCTCACTATCGTTCGCCAGTAAAAAAATCGCCACCTAAATAGCACATAAGGTCTTAATATTGACAAGGAAAAGGGACGAAAGGGGTTAACATCGACAAACTAATGGGGCAAACATCTTTAAATCTGAAAACTAAACATGAGGGAGAAGGGGGTCTAGAAAAACAACCTGTCTCCCTGGCACAGAAGGGGATAACTGCTTTCAATAATTATTTTAGTTTATCCAGCTTTCACGTACCGGTATATTTCGTTTTCTCTAAAGTCGGAAAACCCATTCTTCCCAACCATCAGTGTGTTTCGTTATCCATCGCTCAAGTATCAGTCATATCGGTCAGCCTGCAGAGTATTTCAAGCTCGTAAGTGAAGGATTGTGAAAAATTATAAATCAAAATGGATTAAAAAAAGGCGCTTTGGCTAGGATGGGTTTGCTGTGTTACATAATTTTAGGTGTTATTATTCCCCAATACAAAGAGGAATATATTAATTTAATGAAATGTTCCTATTTATGTATAATAGTTATCTTGTTAAGGGGCTAGTGACTGCTTTTTTTGTCTATTAATTAATGTATTCATTTATTTTTTAGTTTCCTCGCTAGACATCCCTCAAATTTAGAAAACATCCCCTAGACCCCTCCTCAAGATACATCTGTAGACCTACATTTTTCGGTAAAAAAATATCCCGGGCGAATGCCGCTTCCTCTTATAATTACAGGCTTGCTATCGCTCGCCAGGAAAAAAGCGACACCTAAATAGCACGAAAGGTCTTAATATAGACATATATATGGGGCAAAAGGTCTCAAAATCGCCAGACTAACGGAACAAACGTCTTAAAATCTCAAAACTGATATGCTGAACATGAGGGAGAAGGAGGTCCAGAAAAATCGAATACCTCCCCCTTAAGGAAATTGTACACGTTGCTTTTAATTCCTGCTATAAAGGATGAGAGAGCAACATAAGCTTGGTTGCTGCTGTGATCATGTCTAGCTGAACAGGGATGCCAACATGCTCGTAAACAGGGGCGCCAACATACTAGTAATTCACTCCTATAATGCCGTGTGCACAATTCTCATATATACGATATCACAAACAGTTGATAATTATTGTTTTATTATATGTATTATATGTTGAGTATTAGTGTACCCATCTATAAGACTGTTGCCAAATGATTTTGAAACTCTATTAATAGTTAGCGATGGGGTAGTGTTTATAAAGTACGGTTGGCACCCCTCACTCCCCCCCCCCTGTTTCTCCCTCCCTCGCCTCAACCCCCCCCCCCCCCCTCCCTCACCTCCCCCCTTTTACAACTCCCTCGGCCTCCCACATCACTAGTTCTCGCCGGCCTCTGCAGGGATAGTGTTTCATTGTTCGGTGTTAGTCGCGGTCTTGAGTACGTGCTTGCGGGATGTTGAAGCCTGGGAAGGATATAAGTCGAGTAGTTAGCGGAACATCGGTGGACTCCTGATATATCAACATGAGGGAGAGAGGGAGGGAGATTACCATACCCTTCCTTCCTTCCGCCTCTCTCTAGGTATAGTAGTGTTCTGTGGGGGCTCTATTTTCGGCCATATATATAATTGTTAATGGTACCGTGTTAGAGTGGTCGTTGTTACAGTCTTTTTGGTACAGAGGCGTTTGCTGATCCTTCCCATACCCTCTTTATATATTTATGTATTTATTTATTTATTTATTTATTTATTGTATTAGTTTGTGTTTGTGTTTTTTTTTTCTTTGCTTCCAAGATCTTAGTTTTAGAACTAGGTTAGACCGCTCATAAAGCTCTTTTCATTCATCTCATCCGAACTTGCAGGTCAGTTTTTCCGTACTGCTTGGGATATTAAATGTTCAACTGTTTCCACGCCAGGGTAAGCTGGAGGGAGTGGTGGGTGGGGAGGAGCCTTCTGCTTTACTATAATTTTCTTTACCTAGTAGTTAGTAGCTTAGCAGTGTATATATACAAACTGCCCCGTAAGGACCAATAGGTCTGTTGCAGTTTGTAAGTATTTTGTACTCTCTCTCTCTCTCTCTCTCTCTCTCTCTCTCTCTCTCTCTCTCTCTCTCTCTCTCTCTCTCTCTCTCTCTCTCTCTCTCTCTCTCATCAAAGGGCTCATTATCTATTTTTATACTGTTGTCATCTCAGCTGTAGGGCTAATTGTAAGACGAATAATTTGTATATCCACTTTCTTCCTCCCTGCTCTCTCTCTCTCTCTCTCTCTCTCTCTCTCTCTCTCTCTCTCTCTCTCTCTCTCTCTCTCTCTCTCTCTCTCTCTCTCTCTCTCTCTCTCTTCCCTCTTCATCCTTCGCTTAACTTCCTTATTACTCCCTAACTTAGATACTAACTTCCTCTCTCTCTTTCGGTTCACTCTTTTTTTTCCTCAAGCATTCTCTACCGACAACACCGTTTTCATTTTCTTGTGTTGGAGGGTCTGCCTGTCTGTCTGTCGGTCGGTCTGTGTCTGTATGTCTTTGTCTGTCTCTCTGTCTCTCTGTTTGTCTGCCTGCCTGCCTGTCTGTTTCTTAGTGTCAGTGTGTCTATCTGCCTGCCTGTCTGTCTTTGTCTGTCTGTCTGTCTGTCTCTCTGTTTGTCTGCCTGCCTGCCTGTCAGTTTCTTAGTGTCAGTGTGTCTATCTGCCTGTCTGTGTCTGTCTGTCTGTGTGTCTGTCCCGGGAAGTGCTTCTCTTTCACTCGGTTGCTGATGAGGGCCTCGGGAAATGGAGGTTTTGTGTTCTTCTCTTGATTTGCTACTTGTTTTCCTAGGGTGTTCTGTGTTTTCCTAGGGTGTTCTGTGTGGTTTTTTTTCTTGGTTATTTGTTACTATTATTTATTTACATTTTTACTGCAGATGCCTTTAGATTTTTCTCTCACAGGTTTTTCTCTAATCTCCTATATCCATCCCGAGTAAATCTTGACATCATCAATCGGCCTCCGCTATGAGCAGGGTTACCAAATCAAGTTCGCTAGATAGTTAATAAAAGCCGAAAATAACTAGAATATTGCCACAATCTCTAGCATATCACACTAAAATGGCTCAAATCTCCAGAATATCGCTAGAAATCATGTCACTAGAAGTAAAAATTGCCGCTAGATCTAAGTAAATACCTCTAGATCTAGCGGGAAAGTAGCTAAATTGGCAACACTAGCTATGGGTAGCATGATCTGGCTCTAGCTCTCATCCACCTGGGGTTGTCGAATTTTTAACTTATTTATTATTTTTTCTAGTTTCCTACCTAGACCTCTATCAAACTTAATAAAACATCCATTAGATCCCCCTTGTAGATTAATTTGTAATTTTTTTCTATAGAAAACTGTCCCGGCTGAAGGTCGATTCTTTAAAAAATTACAGACTCACTGTCGTTCGCCAGGGAAAAAAAACCCTAAATAGCACAAAAGGTCTTAATATTGACAAATAAATAGGGTGAAAGTTCATAAAATCGCCAAATTAATGGGGCAAACATCTTTAAATCTGATAATATTATGTAATGGGGCTAAACATGAGGGAGAAGGGGGACCATAAACACGACCCATCTCCCCTTCAGCAGGGTTATTCTCAGGGAAATGAGCCATTTGCTCATATTGTTGTCTTTTTTGTGAAAGAGGAGAAATAAGGCAAAGCTCCCTATAGCAATTATCCCTCACATTTTCACATACATTGCATTTTCACATACATTACATTTTCACATACATTGCATTTTCACATACATTGCATTTTCACATACATTGCATTTTCACATACATTGCATTTTCACATACATTATATTTTCACATACATTACATTTTCA
>JAVRFV010000397.1:15000-57490 GCA_032716605.1 Paralithodes platypus
AAAAAACAAAAAAACAAATCTGCTTCTTCTTGCTTCTTATTTCTTTGTCTCTACTTTTGATCTTTATCATTGGCATTGTTTTGTGCGTTTTGTTTATTCTATCATTCTTTTCTCTCTTCCAACGTTACCCCTTCTTCCCTCTTTTCATGTCATATATATACTGTATATATATCATTGTGTTCTCCTGTTCTCTTACACCCCTATGGCTTCATGTTCTCCCCTTGACACCTCGATGACTTATACAGACTAATAACACACATAACAAAGCCACTCCAACAGCTTCCTCTCTCTCTCCAACACCCCTTCTCCCCTCTCTACCCTCTTTAGAAAAATAGGAGCAGTATAGAATGTAGATACGAGGTGCCGTTGTAAAGGCTTATCCCTCAATACCTTCATCTGATCTGGTCTTGACAGCTGTTCACTATTCCCGTTCACCCTTCACCCCTTGTTCTTTATTTTTCTGTGGATGAGAGAAACAAAAGGCAAAACTGCCTCCCCCAGAGTTGAAAGAGTGACAGGGCCAAACTCAAGGAATGTTCGAGTCATAATGCCTGGACACACGGAGTTTGAAGCAATTTAAGTCATAGGATGTGGGAAAGATGAATTCAGGGAGAGAGTTCCAGAGCTCAGCTGTTGAATAGAAGAATGATTGGGAGTATAGTTTCACTCGAGTTGGAGAGTTGCACAAAATAGGGATGGGATTGTGTTGCAAGACGGGTACTACGTACCCTACGTAGAGGAGGTGGTATATACTGGGAAAGCTCTGAGGAAAACTGATTATTGTAGTAGCGAGAGAGATGCAATATTGCGGCGAAGAGAGAGAGAGAGATTGCTAGGAGTTGGTGAGTGGACGGGAGTTAATGATACGAAAGGCTTTCCTTTCTAATTTGTATAGAAGTGCTGTGTGAGAGTGATCATCCTCACACATGTGGACAATACTCAATACAAGGACGCACTTTGCCCCTGTACAGAGCAAGAAGCTGTGCAGGGGTAAAGAACCCCTTGAGGTGGTTGAGCACACCCAGCTTCTGGGAGGCTGCCTTAGCAAGACTGGTAATATGGTCCTTCCAAGAGAGAGAGAGCAGAAGAAAAAGAAACACCTAGAATATTGAGAGAAGATGAAGGATTGATTTTTGTATTGCTGAAGAATAAGAGATAGACCTCTGGGAGTTCCTGACGGGCAGTCTGCCTCTGATGTTTATCAATTTCTTTATCAATTTGTTCGAATGCCGACCCGTGGTAATAACGTTCTTGACATTGTACTTGCAACAAAAGAAGAATTGATAGAGAATTTGAATGTTGGTGATGAATTCAGTAACAGCGACCATCGTACGATAACTTTCACTTTAAAGTTTACTAGTAACGAACCAAATAGTAGCATCGAAAAAGTCCCTAATTTCAAGAAAGCAAACTCCATAAACTTAGAGCTATGTTTAAAGAAACTGACTGGAGCTTTTTAATTAAAAATAACGACATAAATACATCTTGGAAGTTATTCGAAACCACTTACCTTAAAAGCAGTGCAAGATTGCATACCATCGAAAATACGGCGTCCAGGCCATAATAATAAGCCCAAATGGTGGAATAAAGATATTTCAAACTGCCTGCTTGCTAAAAAATTTGCTAATGATAGATTAAAATCCTCACAAAATGACGAAGAACGGGTGAAATTTGTAGAGCTACGACGCAAAGCCAAAAAGTTAATTAAGCAAAGTAAAAAGACCTTAGAGTTACATATTGCGAATCAAAGTAAAACAAACCCGAAAGAATTCTATAGTTATATCAGAAAGAAAAAAAGTAGTTACTTCAACTGTTGGACCGTTAGTCGATGAAAATGGAGAATACACCAAAGACGAAGTACAAATGAGTAATGCCCTCAATACCTTCTTTGCATCAGTTTTTACAACAGAAGACCTCAGTGATATCCCTACACCATCGCCGATTCAGATTGATAATTCAGATGTTCTAAGCAATATCACCGTTACAGAGAGAGAAGTATTGAATTGTTTAGATAAACTCAAGGTAAATAAAACGCCAGGACCTGATACAATCTCGCCTAGAGTTCTAAAGGAAGCTAAGAATGAGCTCTCCAAACCACTGACATTACTATTCAATAAATCCTTGCAGTCTGGAACTATGCCTGATCAGTGGAAGCTAGCCAACGTAACACCGATATTCAAAAAAGGCAGCAAATCCCTACCCAGTAACTATCGTCCAATTAGCTTAACCTCAGTTGTATGTAAAATGCTAGAAACGGTCATACGAGACAGACTCGTAAATCACTTAGAGGAAAATAACATACTTAAAGATACTCAACACGGCTTTCGTAAAAAACGTTCCTGTTTAACAAACCTCTTAGACTTCTTCCACGATATCCTCAACCTCTACGATGAGAGTAAAGCTGTAGATATTATATACCTTGATTTTCAAAAGGCCTTTGACAAAGTTCCCCACAAACGTTTACTGCTAAAACTAAAAGCGCATGGAATACAAGACGGTGTGTTGAAATGGATAGAAAATTGGCTCAGCAACAGAAAGCAAAGGGTAGTCATAAACGGTTAAGGCATCTAAATGGACCAATGTAAGTAGCGGGGTACCCCAGGGATCGGTACTAGGACCAATTCTCTTTCTAATTTACATCAACGACATAGATGAGGGTCTCACCTGCACAATCTCAAAATTTGCTGACGATACAAAAATTGCAAATAGCGTACTCTCAAAAGAACAAGTTGACGATATGCAACACAATCTAGATAAATTGTCATGTTGGGCCCAAATTTGGCAAATGAGTTTCAATGCGGATAAATGTAAAGTACTACATGTCGGATACCTAAATGAGAAAGCAAACTATTCGATGAATGGCACTCAGCTTAAGAATGTAAACAGAGAAACTGATCTGGGAGTAACAATATCGAGTAACCTAAAACCGAGTCAACAATGTTCAGAAGTTGTTAAGAAGGCAAACAAAATAATTGGCTTTATAGGCAGGTCATTTGAGCATAAATCCAAAGAAGTTATCCTAACCCTTTACAATTCCTTAGTCCGCCCTCTTCTGGAATACTGCGTTCAATCCTGGTGCCCTTATTACCAAAAAGATATAAACAAGCTAGAACGAGTTCAACGTAGAGTTACCAAAATGATACCTAGCCTAAAGAACAAACCATACGAAGAGCGTCTTAGAGAATTAAATCTATTTCCTTTAACCCAGCGCAGATTAAGAGGCGACTTAATTCAAGTGTTCAAAATCATCAAAGGCATCGACAATATGAACTGTAGTAAGTACTTCACTATCGACCAATCTAATTACACGCGGGGAAACGGTTGCAAAATTATTGGTAAATCTTTTAACTCGCACGAATCTAAGAATTTCTTCTTCAATCGAGTTGTCAACTTGTGGAATGGGCTTCCCCGAGACGTTATAGACTGCAGCACCGTTGATTCATTTAAATTCCGCCTAGACAAATATCTCGCATCAAACCCGCGACTGACTGCGTTTGTAAATGAATAACTTTATCCTCCCCTCAGTTACTAACCCATATGTCCCCTACTAACTTCCTAGTCCTGCCACGTTAGTGGCAGGGCAGTAGTTCCCTTTCCAATGTTCCCTTACCCACTCTAAACCACTGTTTGGACACTTGATCCTCAGTGTTTTGGAGGACAAGCAACCTAGAAGGGTCACTAGACCTGTTGTTGCTTGATTTCCTTTATACTCCTTTGATGTTCTGTTTTGTTCTCTCTCTCACTTCTATACATGATTCCCTTTAATTTCTCTCGCTCTCTCTCTCTCTCTCATTCTTTCTTTCTCGTTCTCGTTTCTTTCCTAACTCTCTCTCACTCACTCACTCACTCACTCACACACTCACTCACTCACACACTCTCTCACTCTCACACACTCTCTCTCTCTCTCTCTCTCTCTCTCTCTCTCTCTCTCTCTCTCTCTCTCTCTCTCTCTCTCTCTTTCTCTCTCTCACCCCTTTATTACTCCAGTGCCAATCTCCCGTTCACATAAAAGTCTGTTTCTTCTACCTTTCCTTTTTGGACAGGTAAATATATCATCGTGTGTCACCTTGTACCAATTATCTTTCTAATTTACATCAACGACATAGATGAGGGTCTCACCTGTACAATCTCAAAATTTGCTGACGATACAAAAATTGCAAATAGCGTACTCTCAAATGAACAAGTTGACGATATGCAACACAATCTAGATAAATTGTCACATTGGGCCCAAATTTGGCAAATGAGTTTCAATGCGGCTAAATGTAAAGTACTACATATCGGATACCTAAATGAGAAAGCAAACTATTCGATGAATGGCACTCAGCTTAAGAATGTAAACAGAGAAACCGATCTGGGAGTAACAATATCGAGTAATCTAAAACCGAGTCAACAATGTTCAGAAGTTGTTAAGAAGGCAAACAAAATAATTGGCTTTATAGGCAGGTCATTTGAGCATAAATCCAAAGACGTTATCCTAACCCTTTACAATTCCTTAGTCCGCCCTCTTCTGGAATACTGCGTTCAATGCTGGTGCCCTTATTACCAAAAAGACATAAACAAGCTAGAACGAGTTCAACGTAGAGTTACCAAAATGATACCTAGCCTAAAGAACAAACCATACGAAGAGCGTCTTAGAGAATTAAATCTATTTCCTTTAACCCAGCGCAGATTAAGAGGTGACTTAATTCAAGTGGTCAAAATCATCAAAGGCATCGACAATATGAACTGTAGTAAGTACTTCACTATCGACCAATCTAATTACACGCGGGGAAACGGTTGCAAAATTATTGGTAAATCTTTTAACTCACACGAATCTAAGAATTTCTTCTTCAATCGAGTTGTCAACTTGTGGAATGGGCTTCCCCGAGACGTTATAGACTGCAGCACCGTTGATTCATTTAAACTCCGCCTAGACAAATATCTCGCATCAAACCCGCGACTGACTGCGTTTGTAAATGAATAACTTAATTTTATCCTCCCCTCAGTTACTAACCCATATGTCCCCTACTAACTTCCTAGTCCTGCCACGGACATTAGTTCCAGGGCAGTAGTTCCCTTTCCAATGTTCCCTTACCCACTCTAAACCACTGTTTGGACACTTGATCCTCAGTGTTTTGGAGGACAAGCAGCCTAGAAGGGTCACTAGACCTGTTGTTGCTTGATTTCCTTTGTACTCCTTTGTACTTGTGCCTTCAACTTTATTTTGCTCTTTCGACAAAAAGTAAAGTCAAATTAAAGATAAATAAGTAAATAATAAAGACAAAAAGTACAGTAAAATAAAAAATACATAAATAATATAACACACACACACACACACACACACACACACACACACACACACACAGCCCGTAGCCTAGTAGGTAGAGCTCTCGTCTCACACACGAGGGGTCGGGAGTTCAATCCCCCGGCCGGGCGGAGACAAATTGGGCTTGTCTCCTTTCATGTGTTAGCCTCAGTTCACCTAGCTGTAAATAGGTACCTGGAATAAGTGGACGACGTTGTGACGTTCCATCTGGGGTTGGCAAAAATGGTACAAGGCGAGATGGGTATCATATGGTTCACCTAAGCTGATGGCTACCTAAGCCTTCGGGCGAGACGGTACCGTCTATAGTGAGAATGGTACCATACAGATCCACCCTAAGCCATTGTTTCCGTTGTCGCCAATTGGCTAAATACAGACTACACACACATCCACAGCCATTCCAACAGTACATAAAACACTTAACATGCATTTCACGCAATACATTCCCAGTTAAGGAGGCGCGATAATAATGAGCTTAGCTCGCATTGCGTGGATTCCCCTTGACGAACAAGTAACTGAGTAACTGAGTAACACACACACACACACTTTTCAAAACGAAGGGATAATTTGAATTATTATTAGACAATATACTTATTTTTGTTGACATGTCTATCCAGCTAAATAAGGACCTCTAGGAATCCAATTATTATTATTTTATTTCTGTGTGTATGAAGGAGACAAAACGAAATCTGCCTGTAACAAGTGTCTCCCCCAAAGTTGCAAGAGTGACAGGGAGCCAAATTCAAGGTACGTTAGAGTCAAAAGTTCGTAGAGACGGTTCGTAGGTAGTAGGGGTAGGCAGCCCCGCCCAGGGAAGTACTATCGCCAAGGTTTCGGGAGACTCAGGGAATAGCCTGAATTCCATTTTCTCTCCCAGGCCTTGGTAGCTGGATACATATCTTTCTGCCTCACACATCAGGGGTATCAGGAAAACCCTCTTTATATAACATACACATCCAACTTCACGACATTGCCCTACATTGCTATCCTCTATCCATAAAACACTACTCTTCCCACTACATATCATACATGTAACACCATACACCTTACCCAATAAACATGGCAGTACAATTGTTAAGAGCAAACCTGGTGGTCCCTCGGATATCCACCCCCGGCAGGGTTGGGTCATTGACACAGGGCCCTCACGGTCGTCATCATGCGACTGTGTCAAGAGCATTGCAACGTCCCAAAGCTGCTCGTCGGTGCAGCTTTTTCTTTAGCAATATAAGGGGACTTCACTCTAACATCAATTCTGTACACCAATTTCTTCAAGCAGAATCCCCTACTCTCCTTTTTTTGACAGAGACTCAAGTAACATCCACATCTGACACGTCTAGATTTAATTTTCCAGGTTATCAACTGCTCCAAAATTTCAGACCTAAAGGAGGTGTATGTTGCTTCGCAAAATCTGAAATTGCCCTGGAGGAGGTTACTAGTTTCAATTGTCCCTATTTTGATTATTCTATATACAAATTAATTTCGGCTGGTAAATTTAAATACATATGTTGCATCTACCGTTCCCCAAATACTCCTCCAGAGCAAAGTCTTTTTGATTCTCTGTCCTCACAACTCAGTGTCCTCAACTTAAATGCTTCTTCTGAAATCACTGTGTTGGGTGATTTTAATGTCCATAATGTTGAATGGCTCACTCATTCAGCCAGGACTGATGATGCTGGTCTTGAATGTGAGCTATTTGCAGACTCATTTAATCTCACTCAACTAGTCAACCAACCCACCCGTGTACCAGATAATCCTAATCATAATTCCCACCTACTGGACTTATTTTTAACAACCAATTCAGAAAATTATGATGTTACAGTGAGGTCCCCGCTTGGATCTTCTGATCACTGTCTGATACAGGCCACCTGTCTATCACCTACCACACCTTCCCACTCTGAACCTGTTTTGGTGACTAAATGGCATTACGATAGGGCAGACTGGGAGGGTCTTCAAGGTTTCTTTATTGATATTCCCTGGACCTCTTTCTTTTCTAATGATGCACACTCCACCTTGAGCCACATACAAGATTTTGTAAAAATTGGAATGGAAACTTTTATTCCTCATCAAAAGTACAGTAAAAGATCTAATTCACCTAAATGGTTTGACCATAATTGTGCTAGAGTAACTGAACAAAAAGCAATAGCCTACAATGCATACACAAGATCAAAAACACATGAAGCCTTTAATTACTTTAGAAACATCAGAAATCATGCCAAAACTTTATTAAACCTAACTAAATCAAACTTTCTCCACAAGCAGGCAAATAAACTTCTAAATAATCCAAATGATAACAAAATATTTTGGTCTACTCTTAACTCATTTAAATCCAACTTCACTACTGCTTCATCCATTCCACCATTAAAATCTCCGACTGGCAATCTTGTAAGTGACGCACGAGGTAAAGCTAACCTTGCGGATATTTTCTCCACCAACTCAACCTTAGATGAAATAAATCAAGATGTCCCTGTACTTAATTTTAATTCGCCTGAAATTCCCTCACTTAAGATCCACACCAGACATGTCAAAACTATTTTGCAGAATCTCTCGGTAGATAAGGCTCCTGGTCCAGATGAAATTCCTCCAATAGTACTTAAGAATTGCTCCTTGGTGCTCGCTCCTGTATTGGCAAAAAAATTTCCGTCTGTGTACTCATACCTCATGCTTCCCAGTACCCTGGAAAGAAGCAAACATCCATCCAGTTCCTAAAAAAGGTGCCTCTTCAGATCCATCAAACTACAGACCAATAGCTATAACTTCCACTCTTGGTAAAGTCTTTGAAATTATATTAAATAATCACATAATTAAGCATCTTGAGAATAATAAATTAATCAGTGATAGGCAATATGGTTTTAGACGATGTCGATCAACTGCAGACATGCTTTGCCTTCTTACGCATCAAATCAACCAAGCTACAGACCAACATGGTGAAACACATACAATAGCACTGGATATATCAAAGGCATTTGATAGAGTCTGGCATCAATCCTTATTGTCGAAGATGTCACACTATGGCCTTGCATCATTAGTTCCACTAATTTCTTCTTATCTTCATAACAGAAAAATATGTGTAATGGTAGATGGCCTTTATTCTCAATTTCACTCAATAAATGCTGGTGTTCCCCAGGGATCAGTTTTGGCCCCAATTCTGTTCCTCATTCATATCAATGATCTCATATCTACCACTCATAATCCAATACATTCCTACGCAGATGACTCAACACTCCACAGTTCCTTCACATTTACCAATTCTTTCACCCAACCCGATCTTATAAATTCAAAAATAAACACTGCAATTTCTCTGAACCAGGACCTTTCTAGAATTAATGGATGGGGACAAAAGAATCTAGTTTCCTTTAATGCACAGAAAACCAAGTACATTCAATTTTCTAACCGACAGAATCTCACTGACTCCCATATATTTTTTAATGATGTAAATATTCCCACTTCCCCTAGTATTGACATTCTCGGTGTAACATTAACTACTAACTTGAGCTGGACACATTATGTTAGAAGCATAGCTAAGAATGCCTCTAAAAAACTGGGACTCCTGTACAGAGTTCGAGAATTCTTCACTGACGAGCAGTTGGCCGTGATATATAAAAGTCATGTGCGTTCTCAGATGGATTACTGTTCACCTCTGTGGGGTGGAAGTGGAGTGGTTGCATTGAGGCAGTTGGACAAAATTCAAAATAAAGCTATTAGATTAATCAATAACCCTGCAATCACACAGGACCTTCCTACATTATCCATACGAAGAAACGTTGCATCCCTTGCATTATTCTACAGATATTTTCACAGCAATTGTTCCGAGGAACTTACAATCTACAAATGTTTAAATCCAGTTGTTACAAACATTTTATGAATGGAGGATGCCTTTAGGCACATGGACCTTTTTGTTTTATCTGTGTTTTTCCTTCCTCCGTTCATTGTCTCTTTAAAAAAAAAAAAAAAAAAAATGTCTGGACACATGGCGTTTGAAGCAGTTTATGTCATAGGGTATATAGTTATTGTGGACACTTTAATTAAATACCCTTTCATACCCGTAGTAAATTGAGAGAGAGAGAGAGAGAGAGATTACAAATATATATAAAAAATAGACAAAGCTACCAAATAAATTTTTATAAGAATTTTTATCTCAACCAACCTTACAGTTATATAAATTTATATTAATTTATATATTATATTAATTTATTATGTACTGCCTAACACTAGATGATTTTATTCAGCTTAGGAAGGGCCTCTAGGAATCAAAGGGGTAAAAAGTATCCCAATTGACCACTTGCGAGTTCCAGGCTTTAAGGAAGTTGAAGTTTTTTTCCATCAATATTTAGCATAATTACCAGCTATAACATGGTTGTAGTACAGTGGCGCTAATAAGTCATGGCCCAGCTGTCATTACGTTTTGCTTGCTCTGTGCTGTATTAATGTCTGTCAGATGTTGAATAGGCTGGGTATATGTAGGAACATGTCTGTATATTTCACTCGATATGAAGAAATGAAGCTTAGAAATTGCTGATACCAATTATTGATCAAAATATACTTGGTGCCCAGACATCACTTATTAGCGCGACTGTACAGTGGCGCTAATAAGTCATATCTCACCTGGTATTACGTTTGGCTCGCTCTGTGCTGTATTAATGTCTGCCAGATGTTGAATAGCGTGGATAAGTGTAGGTACCTGTTTGTATATCTCACTCAAAAAGAAGAAATCATGCGTAAATATGCCTGATGCCAATTATTGATCAAAACATAATTGGTGCCGAGACATCACTTATTAGGCCGACTGTACATTCATAAATACCTAAAGCCAAAATCAACGTACTTCTTATCCATCAGAAACCTACATTATTATTGCATTTCTGTTTTATATCGATGTTTACGGCTCCAACTTCCTTATAGCCAGAAACTCGCCCGTGGTCAATTACACCATCTGACTCTCACAAGTCCGTCTTACGGGGAGACTGGCCGTTTGTTCGGTCTATTAATTCATTTATTCTTACTTGTTTTAGTTTCCTCCCTAGACCTACATCAAACTTAGAAAAACACCCCCTCGACCCCCCTTCAAGATAAATTTGTACTTTTTTCGGTAGAAAAATTTCCCGGCCAAAGGCCGGTTCCTCTTTATATTGCAGGCTCGCTATCGCTCGCCAGGAAATAATCGACACCTAAATGGCACGAAAGGTCTTAAAATTGACAACGAAATGGAGCAAAAGGTATTAAAATCGCCAAACTAATGGGCCGAACGTCATAAAATCTGAAAACTACTGGGGATAAGTATGAGGAAGAAGGGTGACCAGAAAAACAGCCCATGTCCCCTGAAGTATCGCGAAATGAGCAGCTTCTCTAAGGGATTCCATTTATCGTCAGCGGAAATGAAACCAAGTATTCATTACTAACATTCCTCGGGCGGTAGGAAGAGACGGAGCAAACAGGTTGAAATATTATTGTGATATGATGGAGGAAAATGTGTGTGTGTGTGTGTGTGTGTGTGTGTGTGTATGTGTGTGTGTGTGTGTGTGTGTGTGTGTGTGTGTGTGTGTGTGTGTGTGTGTGTGTGTGTGTGTGTGTGTGTGTGTGTGTGTGTGTGTGTGTGTGTGTTCCTCATTTCTCGCTACCCATTAAATATTAAATAGGGTTGTATTGTGCGGCATTGTCCTCTCTCTCTCTCTCTCTCTCTCTCTCTCTCTCTCTCTCTCTCTCTCTCTCTCTCTCTCTCTCTCTCTCTCTCTCTCTCTCTCTCTCTCTCTCTCTCTCTCTCTCTCTCTCTCTCTCTCTCTCTCTCTCACTGAATTTCATGCCGACCAACGGTCGGAGGGAGAGGTGGGTGGGGAGAGGTGGGTGGGGAGAGAGCCTTCTGCTTTGCTCTCCTTGCCTTCCACTTTGTAGCAAATTCTATTTTAGCATTAAGTCAGGACTACCTAATAGGGACCGCAAGGTCTGTGTAGTCTGTGTATCTATGTAACACTATTGTTTTGTCTATGTGAGTGAGGGAGACAAAAGGCAGAACTGCCTGTAGCGAGTGCCTCCCCCAAAGTTCAAAGAGTGGCAGGACCAAATCAAGGGACGTTCGAGTCAAAATGCCTGGACACACGGAGTTTGAAGCAATTTAAGTCATAGGAGGGAAAGACAGATTCTGGGAGAGAGTTCCAGAGCTAAGCTGTTGAATAGAAGAAAGTCTGAGAGTAACGTTTTACTCTTGGGTTGGAGAGTTGCACAGAGTAGGGGTGGGATTATGCTGCAAGACGGGTACCATATGTACCCTACGTAGAGGAGGTGGTATACACTGGGAGAGCTCTGAGGAGCACTGATTATTGTAGTAGCGATAGAATAGCTGAGAGAGATGCAACATTGCGGCGAAGAGAGTTGGTGAGTGGGCGGGAATTAATGACATGACAGGCCTTCCTTTCTACTTTGTCTAGAAGTGCTGTGTGAGAGGATCCTCCTCACACATGTGAACAATACTCAATACAAGGACACACTGTGCCCCTGTACAAAGCAAGAAGCTGTGCAGGGGTGAACAAAAACTGAGGCGGTTGAGCACACCCAGCTTCTGGGAGACTGCCTTAGCAAGATTGGTAATATGGTCCTTCCAAGTGAGAGCTGAAGAAAAAGAGACACCAAGAATATTGAGAGAAGATGAAGGATTGATTTTTGTATTGTTGAAGAATAAGGGATAGTCCACTGAGAGTTCCGGACGGGTAGTAAGATGGAGAAATTGGGTTTTGGAAGCATTAAAGGCAACAAGATTTTCTCTGCCCCAATTGGTACGAAAGGGTATTTAAAGTGGCCACAATAATTATATACCCTATGACGTAAACTGCTTCAAGATCCGTGCGTCCAGGCATTTTGACTCAACGTACCTTGAATTTGGCTCCCTGCTTGCATGTCTGTCTGTCTGTATAATATGTGTGCTTGTGTAATATGCTTTATAAATATAATGGAACAAAATTAGCCATGTAAAACGAGTTACAAGCTAATATGCAGTATATACCGGTGTATAAAATGGAATAAATGTAATCGAGTAATGAGAGTAAAACCTAATATAAATAAAGTGAACTAAAATGAGTCCTATTTGAGGACAAGTATGCAGGAAGTAAAGAACTTAGGAGGGGTAATATGAGTTAATAACGCAGCCAAGGGGGGGGGGGGGGATGTATGAGAAACTAATGAGGCAATGTGGGAGGGAGAGAGGAGGAAAGGGGGGTTTATTAGGAGGAAGAGTGGAGATATGTGGAGAGAGAGAGAGAGAGAGAGAGAGAGAGAGAGAGAGAGAGAGAGAGAGGGCGGTAAAGAACTTATTGCGACTCCTGTCCCTGTTCATATATTTCTCCCCCCTTCCCCCCCCCCTCCCCCCCCCCTCCCCCTCCCCCTCCTGAGCCCTTCCCAGGTTGTCAAAAGGGGGTTGTGAAGGTCAGGTCAGGCGGGGTCAATATTGGATAGGGAGGAAGCGTCACCCCAACTCTATATATACCCTTCTCGCTCCATTTATTTGTCAATATTAAGGAATTTCCCCCCATTCTTTGTCAATATTAAGACCTTTCTCCCCATTCTTTGTCAATATTAAGACCTTTCTCCCCATTCTTTGTCAATATTATGGAATTTCCCCCCATTCTTTGTCAATATTAAGACCTTTCTCCCCATGTCTTTGTCAATATTAAGACCTTTCTCCCCATGTCTTTGTCAATATTAAGACCTTTCTCCCCATGTCTTTGTCAATATTAAGACCTTTCTCCCCATTCTTTGTCAATATTAAGACCTTTCTCCCCATTCTTTGTCAATATTAAGACCTTTCGTGCCCTTTAGGTGTCGAAATTTTTCCTGGCGAGCGATTGCGAGGCCATGACATTTTTCTACCGAAAAATTTACAAATTCATCTTGAAGGGGGATCTAATGGATGTTTTTTTTTTTTTTCTTTTTTACGTTTGATGGAGGTGTAGGGAGGAAACTAAAAAATATATGAATATATAAAAAACTAGACCCCCCCCCAAAAAAAAAAAAAATAAATAAATAAATAAAGTCCCCTTACAAAAACTTGAGTCTGCAGAATGCCGATTGGCAGACACAAGGCAGATCCCTTTCACACCCCACCAATCTCGTCGGTATGCCTATATAATTCTATCATGAAGCTCTCTATCATGCTTGATCCTACTATGGGGCTAGGTAGCTTATTCCACATATTTACAAAACCAATATCTGCCTACACATTTTCTGAAACTAAATGTATCCAATTTGAAACCATTTGTTCTAGTTCTCTCGTTATCATTGAACATTTTTGAACTAAACTAAATATAAATATACTGGTAATAATAAAACAAATAAATAAATAAATAAAATAACGTCCCCTAACTGACATCAACTTCTCCAGCGTCACCCTACTGATTTTCCAACCCACTACACTGCTCCCTCTCCCTGCTCTCTCTCTCTCTCTCTCTCTCTCTCTGTCTCTGTCTCTGTCTCTGTCTCTGTCTCTCTCTCTCTCTTTCCCTCTGTCTTCTCTTCCCCCTTCTCTCTCTCTCTCTCTCTCTCTCTCTCTCTCTCTCTCTCTCACTCTCTCTCTCTCTCTCTCTCTCTCTCTCTCTCTCTCTCTCTCATTTGAGTAAAAGTATCTCTTGATAACCAGATTAATTTAAGGCAAGGTTTAATGTTAAACAAATATTAGTAATATCCTATATCTTCCTTGATGTTACATCTTATGTATCAAAAATCTTCATCACTTTTAATCTATTTTGAAAATAATATACCGGTACTTCGCATATGTGTCCTGCTAACCTTGATCACATTAATCGAAGCATTAAGTGTTGGGTGGACGGGACTCGTCAGCCTTGGTCGGCAACCCATCTAGGGGAGTAAACCTAAGGGTGAAGCAGGTTGGTGGATGGACTAGCAGCCACCACTGTTGAAAAAATAGTCCTAAAAGATACGTAGAGGGCTTGAATCAGACGGACCCTAAGCTGAATGGTCAATCCTATACCGGTAAGTTCTTGAATAAACTGGCATGGGTTGTCCTTCTCTCGGGGGACAGGTCCGCTTGAGGGCGTTTTGTGTATGTCCACCCTCATAAAGGGGAGTAAGGCGTCTGGCAATAGATAGGTGGATAGATTTAGTGTCAAATGCAAAATGCAAATATAATTACCCAATTAATTGTTATATATGAAAGTTATCATTGTAATTGTCACTTTAAGGGGAGATGGGTCATTTTTCTGGTCCCCTTTCTTCCTCATGTTTAGTCTCATTAATTGTCATGTTTTAAAAGGTTTGCCCCATTAGTGTGTCGATTGTAACCTATCGCCCCATTTCTTTGTCAATGTTAAGACCTTTCGTGCTATTTAGGAGTCGATTTTATTCTTGGCGAATGATAGTGAGCATGTAATTTTGGAAGAACCGGTCTTTGGCTGGGACATTTTTCTACCGAAAAATGTACAAATTAATCTAGAAGGGGGGGGGGGGGGGATCTAGGGGGTGTTTTTAAAGCTTGATGGAGGTCTAGCGAGGAAACTATACAAACAAAAAATTAATAAATAAATAAATAAATAGACCAAAACAATATCCACTCCCCTTGATGCGAATGTGAAATGTATATATATTTAGGCTTGTAATAATGTTGTTCCTTTAAGCTATGAGAGAGAGAGAGAGAGAGAGAGAGAGAGAGAGAGAGAGAGAGAGAGAGAGAGAGAGAGAGAGAGATAAACAGACTGCACAGACCTTGCGGCTCCTACTAGACAGACCAAACTTACTGTACCGGTATATCTAACACAATTTGCTACTAAGGGGAAGGTAAGGATAGCAAAGCAGAAGGCTCTCTCCCCACCCACCACTCCAGAGAGAGAGAGAGAGAGAGAGAGAGATATTTTAATCATATTTCCCTACCAACCCAAGAGATTTGCACATTCCTACTTGACGGAATATTAATTTAGCTAATGTGTTTTAATATTGTTTATGCTTTTACCTCCTGCCTCCGTATCGGAAGCTGTCAAGATAGAAACATTAATTAACTTTCCTCAGTTTGACACTATCTAGTGTCTAGAATATATATATATATATATATATATATATATATATATATATATATATATATGAGTGTGTTTAGGCCTCAGCCAAGATTCGAACTGCAGTCAATCAGAATGATCTACGCTTTAGGCCACTCAATCACGGCGTGATAAAAACTAACCAACATTTTCCCATATGTATAGGAGAAGGGAAATCCCACTTCGGAAACAATAGTTCCATACCAAGTCGTAGTGTATACCATATAGGGTTCAGAGCACCGGTACACTACAAGGGATTTTTTCAGTTAGCCCCACGCAACTTTCGACGAATTTATTTAATCTAATTCTCCTCCGAGGTAGTGTTTATATGTACAGTCGGCCTAATAAGTGGTGAATCGGCACCAAGTATGTTTTGATCAATGATCGGTATCGGTAATATCTAAAACTTTATTATTATTTTACAAACATGTTCCTACACTTATCCACCCTATTCAACATCTGACAGACATTAATATAGCACAGAGCGAGCCAAACGCAACGACAGCTGAGCCATGACTTATTAGCGCTGCCGTACTGTACAATATCTCACAATTGACCACTTGCGAGTTTCAGGCTATAAGGAAGTTAGAGCCGTGAACATCGATACTAAACAGATATGCAATAATAATGTAGGTTTCTGATAGATAAATGGTGTGTTGAATTGGGTTTTATGTATTTATATATGTACTACGACCGTATTTTAGCTGTAAATGATGTTAGATATCGTTGTCTACAGCTCCAACTTCTTTATAGAACAAAACTCGCAAGTCGGCAATTACACGTGAGTTACATGAATAAATGTTTAGGCCTCAGCCAGGATTCGAACATTACCAATACAAAATTTTTGTTTCTAAATTCTTCTGTTAATGTAACATCTCCATGTAAAGTAAAAAATGTTATCTATTTAATAACCTGTGAGAAATGTGGTATACAATATGTTGGAAAGACGGAGCAATGTTTAAGAGAAAGAGCCTACGGGCATAGATCAGGAATTAAGAACGGCATCGACTCCAAGATTCTTCTATATAAGCATTTTAACACAGATTGTACTAAATTTGATTGTAAATACAAAATTATAGAAATTGTTCAAAGTAATCAAAATGTTTTAGATAGAGAAAATTATTGGATTGGAAAATTAATGACCATCTATCCATTTGGACTTAACAATCAAATAAAAAATGTAGGCAACATTTTGTATAAAGATTTATTAAAAAACGATTTTAATAACCCATATTTTAACTTCCCTGTTTTAAACAGAAGACCTGGTAGACACGGTAATAGAAGACTAAATACATTTAATAAAAAGAAAAGCAGGTCTGATATTATAATTATTGTTAATAATTTATATTCATTATATCGAAATTTCGGAATTAAAAAATTAAAAGATTCATTGAAAGGCCTACAAAAGAAAAGTTTTGCTCCTTTTATAGAAAATATTCTAAATAATAAACATAATTTCACAAATAAATTTAAGAATATAGTCTTTGCTTTTATGGGATATATTAGAGCTAATTCTAAGAAATCCAAAGATAACCGTATTAAAGATAAAGTCCTGTCCACTTTAAATTATTCCTCTAAAATTTTAGACAAAATTAATGTTAACAGTCTTATTAATTCAAAGAAAGTTAAGTCCATATTACCAGATGGTTGTAAAGATTTCAAACCTATTAATAGTGTATTCATATGAACGACCTGTTGGGTCTATTATTTGTAATTATAATAAAGTTTTAGGAAATCTTTCAGATAATGATATTTTCAATAATAATAAATGCGTGTGTGAAAGAGTCATGGATATGCCAGCTAGCAGACGTGATGCACTAGCAAAGTTCATTTATAGTCCGATATGTCACATATTAACAGGTGACGTAGAACTAGTTAAACATTTTGCAAACGACAAATTAGCGGAGCTATGTCGTAAAGGGTTTAAATTTAGAATAGGGAGTAATAAAGTAACATGGGACATAATTGTAAAAGATATTGTTTTTTCAGTCAATAAATTAAAAGATAAATTGTTAAAAATTGCGTGCTGCAATGCGAGAGAACTAGAAGCATGGTCTAAATTATTAATTAAGTTAATTAGAAATAAAATGTTCTCGCTTAAAAATGAATTTAATCTTTCAGATTTTATAGACTATAATTATAATAAGCTTAAAGCTGATTTAATAAATTTACATAAACATTTTGTAATCACTACAGTAGATAAAGCCAGCAATAATTATAGCTTCACATGTAAGAAATTTTATCTTGAAAATATGAAAAAAGAATTAGGTATTAAGGGTAACATATTACGTAAAAATATTTGCGGTAATTCTGTTTATGAAATTCAAAATAATCTGAATATTGATAACTTAATCGATGAACATACCAAGAAAAATATAATATTTGATATTAAACTTTCTGATAAGAACAAGTGCATTGCAAAATTATACATGTTACCTAAATTTCATAAAAGACCTTATAAATATCGCTTTATTGCCGGAGCAAAATTTGCTACCACTAAAACTCTATCAGAACAAGTAGTAAATTGCTTAAAATACATTAAAAGTACTCATAAAAAATATTGTAATACCATCATGAGAAGAACTGGCATTAACTATTATTGGAGTGTTGACAATTCGTTAGAAGTTATTGATAAAATAAATACCATGCCGAAAGTTACCTCGGTACATAGCTTCGACTTTTCAACTTTGTATACCAATTTGCCTTTAGATTTAGTATATTCAGAGCTTTGCTTTATTATAGATTTGCACTTTGACAGGTTCGTTAGGAATGGTAATTATTTCATAAATGTTTATACATATTTTAATAATGCATCACTTAGCTCTACTCCCACTAGTTCTGTATATTTTGATAGAACTAAACTTAAAGATGCCCTTAAATTCCTCCTTTTCAATACTTATGTTAGATTCGGGCCGTACATTTTCAAACAAATATTAGGAATTCCTATGGGTGGAAATGCTAGCCCTTTAATTGCAGACTTATTCTTGCTTGCTTTAGAATTTAAATAAATAAGACTTAGTTGACAGTAGCAAGAAAAATAAAATTCCAGAAAAATTAGCACTTGCTAAACTGTTAAGTAATAATAGTAGATATATTGATGATATTCTTGTTTGCAATTTGTTAAATTTTAATCAAGTTGCTAAACTTATTTACCCTAATTCTATTCCCTCACACAATGTAACGTAAATTATAAAGTTGAAAATTTTCTTGATATAAATATAGAGATTGTTAATGAACAGTGCATACTTAAAGTATATCACAAAGTTGATGATTTTAATTTTAACGTAATAAACTTTCCTTTCCCTAGTAGTAATATCGATAGTAAAATCACTTATAATTGTTTTTATTCCCAATTAATAAGATTTTGTAAAATCTGCACTAAAGTAGATGACTTTTGGGCTAGAGCTAGGTTACTATACAGACTCTTAGTGGACAGAGGTTTTGAGGCAAGTAAATTGTTCCATAAATTTAATCTTTTTAGGGTCAATTATTGTGACTGTATTCTAAAATTTGACATCAATAATTTTAATCAAGCATTTTTAACTTGAAGTTTCTTGTATAACCTCTGCTTACTTTTTGTCTGTATTTATTGTTTATCTTTTTCTTTTTCTTTTTCTATTATTATTATTATTATTAATATTGATGATTTTTTAAATTTATTGTTCTTGTTAAAAGAGTACTCTTTGTTTAAATCTGTTGTTACTTCATATTTTGCAATTATTTCTCTTTATATTATATGTATTCATTGTCGATAGTATCAATTGCTTACTTTTGCGATTTCCTTAGTTTATTTGTGCTATAAATGTAGGTTATTTGTAGGGTAGTTATTGATAGGGGTCACTTGAAGCATGCTATGCTTACAGGTACCTACCCGATAGCACTATCGTTAGTGAGTGCTGTACTGTATTTTATATATTATTTTGTAATAGTATAGATATCTTATCAATATTTGTATTTTTTACTATTGTTAATGTCTTGTCATGTTGCAAATTTGATTTTAAATAATATTTTGACATTTAACATGTAGTTTCTTTATTCATGCAGAGTTTAGTAAAATTTGCCAGAACGTCCCGGACTTCCCAAACTTGACTACTTCCTTTAACGTGACGATAGTGCGTTGTTATATGTGCGATTGGTTTGCTTGGGAAACAGATTAACTTGCTCATGTAGTGATGTACACCCTATGTGGTGGATTGTGTTCTTTTATTTAATAATTTTCATTTTAGTAAGCGTTGTTTCCACATAGCGATTTTGATAATTTAATTTGACTTTATATTGTCCTTGTCCCAATTTTGGTTTGTTTAGTTTGCAAGTTTTACATTTTAATGGATCGACATAGGAGATAGAAATTTCGCATTTTGTCATTAGTATCGATAAATGATTTGCTTATGGATTCTATTTACCGCCAACTGAAAGAAAACCGACTATAGGATACACTGATCGGGGCGAGATACGGCGCCGTGAATGTGTTGATCCCCTCGCTGGGCTCGTAATGTCTGTGGTTATTGTATCATTCTCTCTCTCTCTCTCGCTCTCGCTCTCGCTCTCTCTCGCTCTCGCTCTCGCTCTCTCTCGCTCTCGCTCTCTCTCGCTCTGTCTCCCTCCTTCCCTCTCTGCCTCCCTACCTCCTTCCCTCTCTGCCTCCCTACCTCCTTCCCTCCCTCCCTCTGTCATCTTCCCTCCTTTTCCATCATCACCCCCTGTCAACCCTCCCCCCTCCCTTTCTCCCCCCCCCATAGGCACCCCCTCCTAGGCGTTAAATGTATTGGAACGAGTTTGAACAAAGGCTCATCTCTTTCATTCTCCCTCTCTCTCTCTCTTTCCTTCCCTCTCTCTCTCTCTCTCTCTCTCTCTCTCTCTCTCTCTCTCTCTCTCTCTCTCTCTCTCTCTCTCTCTCTCTCTCTCTCTCTCTCTCCTTCCTCCCCCCCTCTCTCTCTCTCTCTCATACACACAGCCTACTCCAGTGCTATCCTTTTCTTTATTTTGTCTTAATTCGAGGTTCTGCCATCTCTACTATCATTAAGTCCTAACATTCTCATATTTATCGCAAGGTCCATGTGGTCAGTGTATCTGTGTAAATATATGTAAATGTCTCTTCCTTACACACACACACACACACACACACTTATTAGGGGTTCGACCCCTACGGGGAACCCCTATTGTAATCATTAAACCCGGTTATTCATCCAAATTATCGTTACTCGCCGGTTTCGACGCAATAACTCCAGAACCGCTTTTTGGATCGGGATCACACTTTCACAAGAGGTGCGTTTTTGTATTGGGCAACTTTTGATATGCTAAACATCCGGCATGGCGGCCAAACAGGTCCGTGGCAGACGATTTCCCGAAAATTTTGACTCCTAAATACCGTCTCTCCCACTCATAGGAAACTATTGGGCTTTGGCATATGGACTCCACTACTAATGCTCTGCAAATGTTATAGAGAAGGTTTTGCTTTTGCACGTGGGGTTTTTTCCGGCAATCTTGAAAAAAACTAATTAAAATTCACATCTTGAAAACTACGCCGATGATCAGAGCCATGTTTGCGTAGTTGGGTGAGGCTCGCGATTCCGAACGTTTTGATACCAAAAGCATATAAATGGGTGGAATAGTTTGGCTGCAGCATTGAAAACTGTCTATTCTTAAATGACTTTAAAACCGCATTCGCTACCCACACAAGTTTACCGTCTACAGTCTATAGGCTTCCACGCATCCCCCAGTTTTGCTTAATAACATAGTCTCTTTATTATTCAGATCTATTATTATTTTTTTATTTAACTCTCTCAAAACAGTTCGAGTCCCTACGAATCCCACCAATTATTTAGCCAACCTACCTATACATACCTACCCTACCAAATAATAATGATAATTATAATTTATTGTTGGTGAAGAGCAGAGTATTGGCTAAGGTTTTTAACAATTCCTCCCTTTGCCAAATGCTTTGTTTAATAACAATGATAATTATGGACCTTCAGAGTTTGATAATTGCCCGTGTGACAGCCTTCACCAAGGTGTAAAAGAGGAGAGCCCACTCAATGTAATAAATCTGTTCTACAGCGACGGTGGCGCCTCTAGAGGCCAATAGGTTATAACATGTTGATCAAGCCATTTGTTTCCCTCTTGATATTGTTTATACAAACTAAGATGATACTCTGCTGAAGACCACTTGCATGTATACAGTGTGTGAATGTACGAACAATAAGGAATTCTGAAGAATAAAACGCCTCCTCCCCATTCAGTTAATGCCTGGCAGATTTTGTTTATACCTATGAGCCGCCGCTGGGTGTCGAGGAAATACACCTAAGCCTATTGAAGAGGACAATCCTTTCCTAATGCTCCTTTCCTTGCCTTGACCCTGCTATTACGAACTTTATGCTGACATAAACCTTATCTGCCCATAATCATTATGATTTAGGCTTTCAATCCTACACCTAACTCACTGCCATAACTTAATATAACTAGTTTGGACAAGTGTAGCTCAAATATAGACTATATAACAAGTCTGGGTTGGAGTCCCTTTGCGTGTGTAGTTAGCGAGAGAGGGAGTGACTGTATCGCTAGATTCCTTTCTCAAAAGCCGCTAGAATATCCTCTCGATATTGAATAAATGCCAACCATCTCTAGCATGATGCCACAACTCTGGAATGATTTTTGTTGGTTTGTTTTGCATGTTTTACAATGTATAATGGTTCTAGATATTTATAGAGTATCCCTGGGAGTTATGGGAAAATGGTAGCTAAATTGAAGTATGTAGCGTTTTAAGATGTAGCGTTAAAGTAGCTCTATTAGCAACACTGACTTACATATTTATCGCTTTCGTCTCTTTGGACATTTCGTATATACGTCACTATTGGATGTAATCATACACATAAAGCTTATCTTATTAAACTCAGAGATTCCTCATTCGAAGTACCGTACAGTATATCCAAATATGATGTATGTATTTGAGCTTTGTGATACAAACCTATACCGTATATATTTTATGAAAATACGTAATTGAAATTGTGCCGAGTTTGTGTTTTTGTTTGTTTACCAGCTCAGGGCCGGATGGGCCTCGTGGGAAGGGGATGTTTAATAATACGGGTCTTGCCTTAGTTCCAGGCCTTATATTACTACCCTCTGTTCTGCTTCAGGGAAGCACTTACACTAACTCTAATGTATTTTTTTAGCAATTTCGGCATTGCATTTTTGCTTGAGGAACATGGTTATCCCATAGTTTTACTTAAATTTCGTAGTACGTGTGATGCCAATTAGCCTATGCCAGATCCAAGTCTTTAGACATTGGCTAGTTTATACAGTTCTTTCATTACTGCAGTTAAGCATACATTTATTTAACAATGGAAAATAATGTACGAGGAGGGATGGGTATCAGTATTGTGTGAAATAACTTAAATTATGTTATAGTAAACTTCATTAGGTTATTAGGCCTATGAGAAAACAGGCCTAGGCCTAACCTAATTTTATTTCACTGCTCAACATATTTTTGGTAATTCTGCATAACTACTAGCCTACTCCTGTTATTTTATGTTTAATTTATTTTATTTGTGTAGGTTAATGCTTTGTAAGTGTGTATTTTCTATTTAGAAAGTGAGGAAAGCCCAATTTATTAGCATTTGTATTATTAATTGTAATTCCGATACCTCAACAATCTAGGGGAGAGTTTGGGAATGCGGGGTTTTGGGTGGGGTAAAAATAGGGGTATTATGGGAATAACTCTAAAAATGTAATAAATACAATTGAAAAAACACCAAAATGTTGAAATCCGAGCCAAGTTTTGGCAAAAGTTGGCTCGGATTTGGCCAATTTTCAGACTCCAAAAAGGGCAAAATTGGAAAAAAAAATTGGCTCGGATTTCACCCTTTTTCAGATGAAGAAAACCCCAAAGTGTTGACCAAACTTGGCTGGTATTTGTCGAATTTTCAGAGTCCAAAATCACAGTAACCTCATTTTGAAAGTTGGCTGGGGTTTTCTTGTTTTTCACTGTTGAAAAACTCAGTAAGAATGTGGTTAACATAAGCCTAGCCTAACCTAACCTAACCTAACCTAACCTAACCTAACCTAACCTAGTATTATGGGTGGGGGCTGCTGCTCCCACACCACCGCTAATCCATGAAATCCAAGCCAAGTTTTGTCATTAACCTAATCAAATAACCTAACCTAGTATTATGGGGTTAACATTAGCCTAACCTAATCTAGTATTATGGGTGGGGGCTGCCGCCCCCACACCCCCGCTAAATCCATGAAATCAGAGCCAAGTTTTGTCATTAACCTAAGCTAACCTAGTATTATGGGGTTAACCTAACCTAACCTAGTATTATGGGTTTTGCCCTTTTTGGACTCTGAAAATTGGCCAAATCCGAGCCAACTTTTGCCAAAACTTGGCTCGGATTTCAACATTTTGGTGTTTTTTCAATTGTATTTATTACATTTTTAGAGTTATTCCCATAATACCCCTATTTTTACCCCACCCAAAACCCCGCATTCCCAAACTCTCCCCTAGATTGTTGAGGTATCGGAATTACAATTAATAATACAAATGCTAATAAATAGGGTTTTCCTCACTTTCTAAATAGAAAATACACACTTACAAAGTTACAAAGCATTAACATATGTGAGTGTGTGTGGGGGGGGGGGGCCTGAGGATATGTCCCTATATAATGGGCGAAATTGGCCTTTTTTACATGGAAAAGACCCTGTAATGCAAGCCCTAGGGGTCTATTTACGGTTATATATTGAAGAAAGATAGCCATACTCGAGAAATACCGCCCAAAATATCCCTAAATGTGAGGAAAACTAACCTTGCATGAGGCCTTCCAAGTTCCAGAAGGTTGTGTTTGAAACTGACGTCACAGGCGAAGTGCATTGTGGGTACAAGTTAAAATGTATATAGTGTTTACAAATCGATATCCCAAAAACTATTTGTAGAGAAATGAGAAAGTAATAAATTCAGACAATATGTAAAACACTGGAAGAGACAATTGTAAAAGATAATAATAATTTGGTGGGAAAATAAATCACTAGGTCAAGCTCCACTCTGATTAGGGGTTTATTATAACCGTATCTCCGGCATCGACTACATTAAAACAACGACAACAATAAAAATTCGTCGACGCGAAAGCTTCTGCGCATCCACTAGACACGTAAAGAGTCCGGAAAACTTATCGTACTAAAAGGAGTTCTCCAGCGACTTCTTAACATGGGGTAAACATGTAGTCAGCTGCGTGCGCAGGCAGATATTCTCGAGAGAATATCTCTGAGTTGCCAGATTCAATGGATTATAATACGGGATATGATAAAAAAGAACTAATGTAGCAGCCCATGCCACTGAAATTTCCTCTTGGGTATAACAGTGTTGTGTATTATAATGCTTTAACGGTCGTCAGTGGGTAAACAGAATGTTAGACCAGAGAATAAATTAAATATAATGTATACAACATTATCGCTCACCACCACCCTCCACCCAGATTCGGCCGACCAGCGTTTCTCCGCTTTCTCGAAATTATCGTTTCAGTTTTATGTTACATCGATGGGAGGTAGTGGTTGCATGCCTCTCCCAATCTAGTGGTCTGCATACCATAAATATCTTCGAATATAGGAATAATAATGTGTGGAATATAATAGTTGTGTTTAAATTATCCTATATGAATAACAAAAGTGAAATGTGAAAGCCAATTGGACATAATTACATAACTAAAGCGACGTGCCTAGGCCTGTAGGATATGCCTTTCGCTCTCCTCGTCCTTAAACAGGCTGCTAGGCTAGCCTAACATGCTTTCAAAGCCTAGATAATTATTTCGATAATTAGTATTAAAATGGGATTAGGCCTAGGTAATATTAAGGGTTACTAGTCAAAGACTAAATACTGTACTTCAAACTTCAATAGGCCTATTTGTATTTGCCTAGGCTAATCTCACCTGGTTAACTCACCTGGTAGGGCCGCCAATCGGTAGCGCATGACAGGCCAAGGATCAGGCAGCCCAGGAGATAGCATGACACGCCAGTCAGATGCAACATTTGAATGTACTGGAGATGCTTGACAATGGGGTGACTGGTAGTGTGTGTCGGACCAATAATATGATGGGGTAGTTTATCAGGGGTTGAGATGTTGCTAAAAAAATGGGAAGGGGGATTTTATGGGTTGAAGAGTGAGTTGTGGAGGTGTTGGGTCAATTTAGATTTGAATTAAGCAAGGGAGGGGGAATCAACTATTTCAGCTGGTAGGGAGTTCCACTGATGGATTATACGACAGGAGAAACAAAAAATCTTGCTTCGGTTTCTGTGTGGGGAACAAATATCTTGTATTTATGACCTCTTACTCCTTGGTGGGGTGACATAGTGAATAGGTCATGGGGTTTAATGGGCGAAAGATTATGGAATATTTTGTAACACTGAATCAAAAGTCTATTTTGGCCTAGGCCTAGGGGGTACATTCAATTTGGCAGTGAAAGAGCCATGAAGGAAAATTAAATTGTGGTTTGGATTATGGTCTATGGTCTAGGTGTAGGCCTATTTCTGGAAATTTTATTTTAGGCCTAACCTATGCCTATTTATATTTAGTCTAGGCTATGCATATTTTAACTTTAAGGGATGGAGTGAGATTGCAGCCTTATGCAGTGTCCTAATCCACTCGAATAAAGATAATATAAATCCCAATACTAGGCCTAGGCTATAGGCTAGCCTACTCAAGGATTTGTCATACCTGTCCCAGTAACAGGTAGGCTAGGCCTAGGCGATTGGTAAATTTTTACAGTGTGATAGCCGATAGTTTAACTATTTAGGCTAGGCCTACTATTAGGCTAGCCTATAGCCTCCTAATCCACTCTAATAAAGATAATATAAATCCCAATACTAGGCCTAGGCTATAGGCTAGCCTATTCAAGGGTTTGTCATAACCTGTCCCAGTAACACTACGCGGAGCGACGGCGGACGCTTGCCATCATGTTCCAATCTATTTTGACTGCCGTTGGATACAATAATATGTTGATAGGGCCCCCCCTCACCATCCCATGACATGTTGTCATTATCATATATGTTGCCAGTAGGAGGCAAATAACCGAGAGAAAAAAATCGCCGTCAAAATAGATGAGAACTTAACCTAACCGCAGCAATCGACCTATGTAAATATGACGATCGTACGCCCGAACACTACATCCATCCTGTGTTCCTTGTACCTAGTTTATTCCATACCTACTACCCAATCCCTTGTCATTAACCTAACCTAACCTAGACCTAGTATGTTGGATACAGTACTAACCTTCACCTAACACCTAGTACAGCATATGTTAATTCATAGTACGGTACCCAGTACGTGGGATATAACACTAACCCTCATCTAACACCTACTATATGTTCATAGTACCCAGTACGTGGGATACAATAATAACCCTCATCTAACACCTAGTGGATGACCTTGGGTCTAGGCCTAGCAATTAGTTTGAGGTTCTGAATTGGCTACAAGATCTTGAAGAACAGTCAAGTTATACTGAATTTGTTCCTGTTAGTGCATTGCAGGTAAACCAGTGTTTGCTACGGTACTTTTAATGGTGATGTTCCTTAATACAATATCTTGTTTAACACATATTTTGATCATAAAAGTACCATTCATTGGCATTGGGCAGCAAGCGCTTTAGCTTCTTGTTGAGTGATATCATCCTTAAAGGAGAATGAATATAGGCCTAGGCTATGATAAAAGGCTAAAACATCATTCTGTGGTTCTCACCAAACACAGAAGAAGACAAGTTGCTAAAAACTTTACTTGATAGACAGACCATATATAGGGTAAAGAAACTAATCTATAATTTTTGGAGAATAAGAGAAAATCATACTGAACATAAACTAAAAAACAAAAATGCAAAAGGGAGGTGCCATTTTAAAGGCCTAGCTTCTTGCCCAACAATTGAACTGTGAATCATATGCCTGACAACGAAATTCATTCGTGTTTTATGCTGCCAGGAGAAGATTTCGAAGATTTCGAAGATTTCGAAGTTAATGTGAAAATCAAAAGGTGGCATAAATAAAGCCTATTGGCTAATGAACATCCGGGAACTTCTGGGAGGAGCCTAGCATGTAAACAAATAGTCCATGAGCCAAGACCCGAATTTTGGGATATCGGTACCACCCGGGGTGACTAATTCTCTTAGGTGTTTTTAGCTTGCTACATGTCTCTAGTTTATGTTTTGATATGATAGCCCTTGCACATTGGTAGCTTAATGGTCGTTATCACTTCTTGAATAGACATACCCTACCGAAAATTCCGAAATTTTTTAAAATGTCAAATTTGGGGACAGGAATGCCTAAATGTCAACAAAATGCATATAGTAATTGTCACATTTAATACAAGTCCTGTAAATACACACTAAGCATGCCATGGGCTTGTACATACTATTATGGCAATTAACTACTCCTAAATATCATCTACGTCAGACACGGAATGTGACTGTTGTGGCCGCGGCTCTTCTTCAATAGGCATCAACAGACATGTCTGTAACCTGCACATGTCCGTGCATTTTAGACCATTGCTGAGGCAAGTACACTTAGGGAGTTCGCATGACCGCACACACTTGCAAGACAGTAGCTGCATAACAGCATCTGGTGCTGGTGAGCCTCGCATCCAGTTGACGGCAAGCTTACCGTCCTCATCTGTCATCCAACCGCAGTCTGTTGGGTTCGCAACAAATGGCTGGCTCTGAAGACTTCTCCTCCAGATCGCAGCCTGGTAGTTTGCACGCAGTGCATGCATGAAGAGGCAGTCCTCACAAGGAGGGAGTTGACTTGACTCTACCTCTCCACGTCTTGCACAGAACAGCTCATACCGAAGCTTGTTTACCTTAGTTGTGTGGGTAGATGGTAGGTACATGTGGCAGGTGATTTCCTGTAGCTTCTCAAAGAGTTCAGGAGACACTTCCCATGAGCGTCCAAGTTCGTGAAAAGCATGCTGGTATGTCTTGTCCATCTTCACCTGCTTGAGTGTCGTCATGTTCCCTCGGCCAGCGAATGCACTGACGGTATCACAGCCTGTAAAGGCATGCATACCAATCAATGAATCACACACGCCTCCCAGTGTGCGGCTCAGTGTGGTGATATCCAGGAATCTTGTCCGGTTCTTCGTCCCGCACTTCTGGAACAGATGGGATGGGATCTTGTGGCACATGCCAAGACACAACACCATGACGTCTGTATCTTCTGCAGTGATGATGACAGACTTGTTCCCAGATTCTGCTGCATGAAGTGCATGGAGAAGAAGGCGTGTGTCTGCTTCTTCTTGAGTTGACTTAAGCTCAGGAGCCTCTTCCCACTGCTCTTTGGTGATCTTGAAGCAGCGCTGCTCACATGTGACATACAGCTCCTTGTCCTTGAGCTTCTCCCTGTGCTGTGGTGCCTTCCATTCTTCTACCAAGAACTTGATAAGACTTGCCTTGTTGGAGGAACTACCGAGTAACTTTCTCCACTGCTGGATGTTGTGCCCAGGTTGAATGTTCTTGAAATGAATTCCTGTGCCTGCACTTCTTTTGGCTCGTTCTGCATCCTTGATGGATGTCTCCTTGTAGATATCAAACACAACATCAATGCGCCTGCTCTTAGCACCTTCATGAACAGCGTGACTCAGTGCTGTACCTGCAAGCTGTGAAAAAGTTTTGTCGTTTCCCTTCAGTTTGTGGACCAGGCTCATCCATCAATTATGGTAGCAGAGGGCTCGGTATCACTTCTGCAGGAGAAACATTCCTCTCTAACTCCTTTGCGAGGGCAGCCTTGTTGGTCTTGCGGAGAGACCCATCACCGCTGGCAAGTGCCCAAGGCAAAGGCCCCAGGGGATGAGCCAAGACATCACTCATTTTGAGCTTTCTGTTCGGCAACAAGGATCATCTGGCCAAATAGGTTTCTGTCAGCCTTTAAGATAACCTCCTTGGCATGGTCTTGTGAGCGTGGCTTCATTCTGATGTTAGTGAACGTTCTCAGTTTCGTCTTCGTCATCGTGTCATGAAACTGTATAGTTGGCGTATCGATCTCCAGGCGCTCTTCCTTGAAGGCTTGATATGCAGTCCAACTGCTGATGGACTGGTCCTCATGGTCTGACATTCGAGTAAGAAGCCAGATATGGTTCTTTGTCTTTGAATCCTGGACTTCCTTGGTAGTGTCGACATACGCAGTCTCAATCCTAGGTGGCCCTGCCCGCCGCCCAACATTGTATATTGGCAGCATTGATGATGTCTGAGTGATGCTTCTTATCTTGGACTTGGTAATCTCTGGCAGGACTTTCTCTGGCACAGAGCCTGCAACCTTGGACTGGACAGCAATGCCATTGACTCTATGAGAAGTACCTGCTCCACTTAGGGTCTCTTCAAGTCGGTCAATGTTATCCCAGGCCAGGGTTGTGAACACACCAGGGTAGATGTTTGCTGGCAGTGGAATGTCATCCTTTGAGCATTCCAGCTTCTGGATACAAAGGGCTGTATCGATCTCCTCAAACATTGAGTAAGACACACAGTGACCAAGACGATTCAGAGTTCGGATCAGTTCTGTGTTTCCTGTCAAAGACTTTACAGCATTGGTCAGCAGTACGTGCTTGGGTGGTTTTGTCTTGCCACTGGTAACAGCAAAGACCAAGTCACTGCCAAAGGAAGTGGCAAGACGTTGAGCTCTTTCAGAGGGAGTTTCACACTCACACTCTCCTGTCAGCAGGGTGTGCAGGAATTGAGTGACTGCTGCAGGAATGACATTCTGATCTGTATCGGGAGGCCATGGCTGACTCACATCTTGTTTATTGATCTCATTCCTCAGCTGCATTCCTGCTTTGGTTAAGACATCTTCAGAGTTAGCTGCTCTTGCTTCTTGCAGGTCTTTTGCCATTTTGTGTGCTTGCCGGGCAAGGTCGTCCATTGAGAGGCTGCGTGGATAGATTAGAAGCTTTCCTTTCTCATCTGGGACAAAGCGTAGTGATTCTCCAAACTCGGTTTCAATCTTTCGGCGAACATGTTTCTTTGTCGCTGGTTTCAGTTGGATAATACCACGGGACATCATGGATCTCTCAAGCCTAGATGTGAGGTTTGTCATAGGCAGTACCTCTGGGTTGGGGAATAATTTGGTCCTTATATACAAGCAGAGTTCCTCGAGGGCTTCTGTCTCAACCTCTTCGTAGCGTGCTTCCTCGCTTTCTTCCTGATTTTCACCTGCACCCGACCTGGCGGCCGCTGGGAAATCATCTTTTGTAAAGAGTTTGTAGCACGACTTGTGGTAGTGACCCTCTGCAGCAACAAGGTCTCTGCTAACTAAACCAAGGATTCTCTGGTTGAGTTTCCTTATTGCTGCTCTGCGAATCTTCTCATCTGCTCGTAGCTCAACACACTGTATGAGTGGCTCCCTTGTCTTTGTTGTTTTTATGTACTTGCTTGACTTCTCGCAGAAGATACATACTTTGGCATACACCCTGCTAGTACTAGGGGCATCCCTTGATGCCCTCCTCCTGGGGTCGACGCTTGCTGATTCTATCTTGACACCCTTGGCAAGGATAGAATCCAGTGACTTCTTCATTGTAAAGAGACTACGACATTTACGGTGATAATGTATGTGTGGTATTCCTCCTTCTTCAAGGCCCTTGGCTGCTTCCAGGACTGGATCATGCTGCCTGATTTCTGCAGCCCTGAGCAATGTGTTCCAGGAGTCCAAATCCTGTGGTGACACCAGAGCATCGCTGTCATCATCAGAGCAGTGGATGATACAGTCGATCCGTGCTCTCTTCCTCGCAGATGGTTCCATCCTGCCGTCAAACAGTCGACACACACCTGCAAAAAATATCACCATTAAACCATGAACAAACAAACACATTACATGGAAACCACTCTACATATGTTTGCTCCTTCCAATAATAAATTATCCCCAAAATATAACAAAAAATCCCCAAATATGAAATAAACCCCTAAATATGGAGAAACTTGAAATACACATCGGAATAATTCTTGTAGAGAATCAAATAAGCTACAAGAGCTGTTAGAATATATTTTTCAATGTTCCCCATATTTAAGGATTTATTCTAGATTTAGAGGAAAATACCCAAAATATAGAGTATATTCCGAAATATGAGGAAATTTGAAAAATACCTAGGAACAACTCTGGTAGAGAATATAATTCTACATAGGTGTTCAAAGTTTCGCGATGATTGTGTGATGGATTTTAAAGAAAATGAGGAAAACGCCGAGCGTCACGCTAAAAATCTTTATTTTTGGGTAGCGCCCCTATTGCATCAAAAAAATTAGACTAAGCTACCAGTGCGAGAAGGCTATCATATCTTAATGTACTTACAGTCACTCTATAAACATTTTAGTACCATTCGTGTTTAGTCACCCCAGGTGGTACCGATATCTGGCCTGGCTCATGGACTAAAAGTGTTATGGACTCAGTGAACTGGCTGGACAAAACTAGGGCCTAAATCTGAAAATTTTATTGGGGGGTGACAATCAAATTGACAAAATAAGAAAAGTATCCCTTATCCGCGCATCTGTAGGGTCCCTTGAGTAAGGTAAGATCAACAACAAATAATTACCTAAGACAGGAATCCCGTAATCGAGGAATAGTAGGCCTAGTGGTGTAGTTAACCCATATTTTTTTGGGATGAATGTAGTTTCCGGGTGTACCACTACCGACATACAACATTGAACATAAATAATCTATAAATACTTATAATAAAATAAATACTTATAAATCGATAATACTAGGTTAGGTTAGGTTAAGTTGTTTGGGTTATACTGATGAATTAGACCGACAGTTAGCCCATCGATCTGTTTAGGCCTAATAGGTCTGGTAGAGCATATACATCATTGATATATATGTCATTAAGAGCTGAAATGTATTATAAGCGAGAAAAAAATATGGCAAGAATGTTAAGTGCGGGCGTAGGCTACCGCCAGCCTTGTTTACACTACGCGTAGTGGCGTCGGACCTTTCCCATCATGTTCCCGTCTATTTTGACTGCCTTTGGATATAAAAATACATTAGCCTAACCAAACAACCTAACCTAACCTAACCTAGTATTCATGTAGTAATGACAGGGTGGCAAATAGCAGAAAATATAGCGTCGAAATAGACGGTAATGTAACTGCGAGCACACAACATGACAACCGTACGCCCGATCACTACATCCATCCCAAAAATATAACGCTAAAATACACACCACAGCTAGCCTAGCAGTGCGATCTTAATTGGGGTGACAGGTCAGTTGAACCAGCGCCACTTCAACCAGTGCCACTTTAACCAGTGCTAACTCAACCAGTGACCATTTCAACCAGTGACCATTTTAACCCGTAGGTTAGGTTAGGTTAGGTTACTGGTTGTTGTTGTTCCCCAAGCTGCCTGGCCGAACAGCCCCAAGGCTCCAAGCATGGCCAAGGCCATAACCGAGCGCCCCCACAGAACACTCCCTGCCGACCACAATAAAGCCTGGGTGACCGAAGCCACTCCATGGCGGGGAGCTGAGGAGGGTGCGGAAACGCCCGGGAAACCAAAGCCCCACCCAGGGCCCTGTGCCCCTCAGCAATTATAAAGAGAAAGTTGCGGGGCAAAGGAAAAATGTGATGCTTTGGCTTCCAATCTTGGTAGATTGGTAGGTCAATCCAAGGAAGAGACGCCGTCACTTGAGATCTAGAAAATATATAAGTAAAAGGAAAAGACAGAGTAAGCTATGGGTATGGCAGAGATCACTCAGTTCTCACTCTGAAAGACCAGCCCATCACCACTGGTTACTGGTTAAAATGGTCACTGGTTGAAATGGTCACTGGTTGAAGTGGTCACTGGTTGAGTTAGCACTGGTTAAAGTGGCACTGGTTCAACTGACATGGAACCCTTAATTGGTGATGGCAAAGTAACATAAAGATTAATATTTTTTTGCATAGGCTACTGTAGGTATAAACTTCTGGAAATTAATGGGTAAAACAAATAATAATTTCCTATTTCAACTTAGCCTATGTCCGCCACTGCACTCATGTTATTGTTGTGAACCTCTCGGCCCTCTCAGGCTCTCACTGCCACTCGTTGCCAGAGTAAGGTATGTCCCATAATACTGTGTTTTTTGCACTGTTACCAAATCTGATTACAATATGCCATGGTGGGGTGAGGGGGGGGGGGAAAGCCCCCCTCAACATATTATTGTATACAAAGGCAGTCACAATAGACGGGAACATGATGGCAAAGGTCCGACGCCACTACGCGTAGTGTAAACAAGGCTGGCGGTACGTCCGCACTTAACATTCTTGCCGGCTACCATAGTGCAGTGGGAATATGAACATGATTAGATTAATATCCAGTATTCGAGAATGGATAATAAGTCAGTAGGCGTGTGCATAAACCTTTAACCGTCTTGGTGGTGTAATGGTTAAGGTGTCTAAAAATCTGTGTGTGATAACCCAGGTTCGAATCCTGGTGGATCACATACTGTATATGCTTTCATAAATTTCATTGGAGGTGTTTGGTGTTGTGGTGAAATTAATAAAAAAATAGATTCATGCATAAAACTTATTTTCCGGAAATTAAAACCTTTGTGAATAGGTTAGCCTTTAGGCTAGGCCTATCGGCAAGAGTTGCGTTATCGGGTGTATCACCTGGCCTGGTATAGGCTATCCTAGTTTTTACTAATTTATAGGCTACCCCTTTGAAAGGACATTAGCCGGGTAGGATGTAGTTACCGGGTGTATCGCCAGCCTTGTTTACACTATGCGTACGTGTAGTGGCGTCGGACGCTTGCCATCCTTTTCCTGTCTATTTAGACTGCCTTTGGATACAATAATATGTTGAGGTTGGGCTTTGCCCCCCCTCACCCCCCCCCCCCCCCCATGACATATTGTCATCATCATATATATTTCCAGCAGGGGGCAAATAACCAAAATAAATCGCCCTCAAAATAGACGCGAACTTAACAACGGCGATCGACAAATGTAAACATGACGGAGGCGGCGGACGTTTGCAATCATGTTCCCGTCTATTTTGAATGCCAATGGATACAATATTATGTTGAGGGGTGGCTTTGCCTCCCCTCACCCCCCCATGTCATGTTGTCATCGTCATATTGCCAGCAGGGGGCAAATAACCGAAAAAAATCACCGTCAAAATAGACGCGAAGTTAACCGCGGCGATCGCCCTATGTAAACATGATGACCGTACACCCGGAAACTACATCCATCCCCATTAGCCTAACCTAACAACCTTACCTAACCTATCCTAGTATTATGGGTGGGGGCTGCCGCCCACACACCCCCACTATTTGACATTAACTCACATGTTTACAAGACATACGCCCGGTAACACAACTCATTCCGGCCTATCTCACAATTTTTTTGCTTGGCTTAAATTTACTGGACAATATGATTGTATAATAGGCCTAATATGTACAAATCGCACCACAGGCTTTGTGTTTTGTATTATTTTGATTTTCTTTGTATTCTATTAACCTAGTGATTTAAGCCTAGGCCTATGCCTTAAATCAATATTTTACCATTAGGCTCGCTTTGTCAAGCCTACCGACGCTGTCGGACGAAAGCGGTTAAATTATGCTGATGAGTAGGCTAGGCTATAATGTCTGATTTCAAATATAATTTGTGTGGCAAATAATCTCCTCATAACATGTATTTACAGTAGGCTATAAGTATTCTCCTCAAATAATATGTATTAATTGCATATATTTGGGGGGAAATGGGTACTTTATGGGTGACTGGTCGAATGTGGAACAAAGTGTGGTGCCGTCACTGACGGTACCACACTTTGTTCAACATTCATTCAGGTCCGTCATTGTATCTGTTTAATCATTTGGTCCATATTAATGTCATAAATTAGGTCAAAATTGCTGGACAATATGATTGCATAATAGGCCTAATATGTACAAATCGCACCACAGGTTTTATGTTTTGTATTTTGTTTTTCTTTGTTTTCTATTAGCCTAGTGATGTAGGCCTAGGCCTTAAATCACTATTTTACCATTAGGCTCGCTTTGTCAAGCCTACTGACTCTGTCGGACGAAAACCGTTAAATTACATCTTGGTCCCATATAAAGCGAGTTCAAACAGTGCGAATTTTGATTAGTGCGAGCAATGAAAATATTAAACACAAAATTATCAACCAATTCGAATGCGATCTTTTATTGCGAGTCGGGTGGCAATATGGGTTAAATACGGGGAGATTTCTATTAGTGCGGCCAAAATTTGTACAGTGCGATAAACTTCCTGCCTGACTCGTGGCATCACTGGTGTTTGAGCAGCTTGGGCATGGAGGGAGGCTGGTCAGTCAGAATTTTTTTACCCCATACTGTGTGACGCTATCTCGCATTCTCGGGTTTGTGATCATATCAACTGTACAATTAAAGGCAAGGAAAGGTCTAATTTACCATTAATATACTATATTTATCATTAACATTTGTTCTTGGTATGTTTGTGTCAGTATAAATAACGATATAAGGAAAGATATGTGTGCTATATGGAGGACCGATCGACCAATTAAGTTTTTTCCCATTGGATATGTTGTTCACATAGTGCGAATTCACATAGTGCGATGCACTGTATCGACCAATTTCTCACACTATGCGGGACCGCGCTGTATACCGATGAGTAGGCTAGGCTGTAATGACTGATTTCAAATAAAGTTTATGTGGTAAGCAATCTCATAACATGTATTTATAAGTATTCTCCTCAAATGATATGTATTTATTGGATAGATTTGGGTGGAAATGGGTACTTTATGGGTGACTGGACGAATGTGGAACAAAGGGTGGTACCGTCACTGACGGTACCACACTACTTACTATACACCCCTATTATCATATACCTGCAACCAAAACACATTTGTAAGAAATAGGAACATAAGAAAATGGGAGTCTGTAGAGGGCCAATTTGCCCACACAGGATAGATCCTTTTCACACCCAACCCATCTCATAAAAACTCTCCTGTTTATCTGTCTTCCTTACATTTATGACATCCTAGTCTCTCTCTCTCTCTCACACAAATGAGAACATAAGAAAACCGGAGTCTGCAGAGAGCCGATTGACCCACACATGTCAGATCCTTTTCACACCCAATTCATCCGCGCTCTGTCTCTCTCTCTCTCTCATATTTATCGCTATCTTCCTTACGTTTACGACATAAGGTAAATGGTGTTATATTTGTTGTTTTATTTGATATTTCTAATGTAAAGTGTATCTTTCTTTCAGAAATGGTTATTGGGTGGGTTATCGGGTGTATGGTAGGCTAAAAAGGGGTTAGTTCTGAGGGGCTGTCTGACCATAAGCATTTATTCCCATTGATTATTAACTCCACAATATGCGGATTCCGTAAATGCGGCGCATTTTGCAGCCCATATAGGCGCATTTACTGGGGGTGCACTGTAATCAAAACAGCCACACTTCTTAACCCAATTCCCGCGGGGCCCCTCATATGACGGAGACGATTTTCCGGCTATTTTGTAGCCTGTGAGCCAGGCCAGCTTTTGCAAGCAGCATGGATGGACGTCAACCGGAGCCTACAGGCCCCGCCACGACACTGAGGTTTGTGTGAGAGAGAGCTCACTTATGTGCAGCGTCACACATAGCGAAAACAGAAAATAATTGGTAATTTTTTGCGATTTCGCCTATGGAATTTAGTAACTTTTTGCAATTTTGCCCTTCGTTTGCAAGATCGTTACAAGAAAATCAGACGTCGTACAGGGATGATTCAGGAGTAATTTGAAAGCTATTACCGTACTTTCACGAATACATAATTGTATTACGCTTTGGCTTTTGCTTATGCATGAAAATGATCAGGGAATGAAGACAATTTCGGGCAATTATGCCTACTCATACAGGATTAATAGCTTTAACCAAAATGGTCACACTCCTTAATGGTCTAAGTGGCCATAGCCAAAATGGCTACACTATATTCCTTCTGTACTTTCTCCATGCCCAATAAGATACATGATATTTTGATATATGTGACACAGCCCTTGTATCCAACACAATACCCTGCGTGCAACCCCGCTCGAACCCCGCACAACGTTGCTTGCAACTTTAGTTATTATTATTATTATCACACACACACAAGCACATACACACACACACACGCACACACACACACACACACACACACACACACACACACACAAACACACAAACACACACACACACATACATACAAATGTAATCACGTCTTGAGTGTGATCTCCAAGTTTACAGATTACTTTAATATAAACTTTGCGGTAAATGTAAGCAGCTCTAATCCATGTAGTTGAGAACTCTAGGGTGTTTTTAACCCCTTCTGTACTGGTGACGATTTTTGTATTTGATTTCAGCTAGACTTAGACGATTTTATGTAGCTTAGGAAGGATATGTGGTAGCTAAAACGATTAATTGAGATAGTCTATAGCTTTTTAAATGGAAGACATCCTTCCTAAAGTGAATGGAAGCTTCTAATAGTAGCCAAAATAAAGTGAAAAGGGCGTCGTCGGTATAGAAGGGGTTAACCGGAAATGCATAAACTGCGAATCTAACCCTTTGAGTACCAGCGACGTGTATTATATTTCATTCTAGCCTATACAGTATGTAGGCGACATTATGCAGCTTAAGAAGGATCTGTCGTAGTATATTAGGTTGGGTTGAGATAGTTTGAAGCTTTGTTATTGCTAGAGGTCCTATCTAAGCTTAATACATTGTCTAATCATTGCCAAAATCTATTCCAGAGGATGTCACCGGTACTGAGCGGATTGACCGCTTCTGTAGCGGCGACACTCTCTCTCTCCCTCCCTCTCTCCTTTCTTCAGCTTCGTTCATCTACTCGTATCTTTTCTCTCTCTCTCTCTCTCTCTCTCTCTCTCTCTCTCTCTCTCTCTCTCTCTCTCTCTCTCTCTCTCTCTCTCTCTCTCTCTCTCTCTCTTGCTCCTTTCTTCAGCTTCATTAATTTATTCGTTTTTTTTTCTCTCTCCTTTCATTTAAATAGATAAAGCAAAATATTGGTTAGAATACTCCCTCCCCTTCTCTCTCTTTCCTCCTTTCTCCTCTTTTGTTTTCTTCCTTCTCTCTTTCCTCTCTCTCCTCTCTCTCTCTCTCATCTCTCCTCCTCTCTCTCTCTCTCTCTCACCGTTCTCTATTTCTCTACTCTCATCTCTCTCCCCCTCCTTTCTCCCTCTCTCCCTCTCTCCTCTCTCCTTCTCATCTCTCTCCCTCTCGCTCGCCTTTCTCTTCTCCTCTTCCATTTGATTTTTACCTCATCTGCTTTATAGTCTCCTCCTTTTTCGTTGCTACTTTCTTCGTTTTACACTTGCGAGAGAGAATGAATGAGATATAATGAGAGAGAAAGACAGACAGAGAAAGAGTGCGAGAGAGAGAGAGAGCGAATGTGTGTGTGAGAGTGAGGAGAGAATAGGAGTTAGGAGGACTGTTTAATATTTCAGATTTTTCCTTCATTTTGGACGAATTAAAAAGAAAATCTAGCTACGACGATAAGATATTCTTTTGTAATACAGTACAGAGAGAGAGAGAGAGAGAGAGAGAGAGAGAGAGAGAGAGAGAGAGAGAGAGGAAGGAAACATAAGAGGGGGATGCGGAGGGAGTATTCTAACCAACATTTGTATTTACCTTTTTAAATGGAAGGAGAGAGAGAGAGAGAGAGAGAGAGAGAGAGAGAGAGAGAGAGAGAGAGAGAGAGATAGGCACAGACAGATTAAGCTAACCAACCTAACCTCTCATTTTCTTTCCATTAACCTCTCATTTTCTTTCTATTAACCTCTCATTTTCTTTCCATTACAGACGGGCGGACTAAAAGTGAACTCCAGCTACTACAAGAAGCACCCCCGTACCGGAATCGGGCCTGCACCCCCGCCCCACTTGGACTCTCATTCAGGGGGGCGGGCTTTACAAAAACTACCCTGAGATTTAAGGGGGGATGAGCGTGTTTATAGGTTCATTTATAAAACAAATTCGCATAGTTTTAGTTTCCTCCCTAGATCTCCATCAAACTTTAAAATGAACACCCCAAGACCCTCCTTCAAGATAAATTTGTACATTTTTCGATAGAAAAATTTCCCAGCCAAAGGCCGGTTCCCCTTCAATAACAGTTTCGCTATCGCTCGTCAGGAAAAAAATCGACACCTAAATAACACGAAGTCTTAATATTGACAAAGAAATGTGGCGAAAGGTCTTAAAATCGCCAAAGAATTTACCCAAACATCATAAAAACTAATGGGGATAAACATGAGGAAGAAGGGGGACCAGACAACCGACCCACCTCCCCTTAAACCCCTGTATTTGTTTATTTGGGTGGGTGGAGGGGACGGGAGGGGACGGGGTTCCTTCCAGAGCTGAATAAGATTGTGATGTGTTCGCCATGTGTTAGAAAAAGAAGAAGAAGAAGAAGAAATAGAAGGAGAAGAAGAAATAGAAGAACAAAATAAAGAAAAAACAAAAGTCTTATGTTGTCATGGTCGTCATCGTCACGGGCCATGGTCGTCTCAACGTTAAGGTAGGTGCTATCAATCAAGTAATGTTTATATTGCATTGTTACTAATACGTACAATTAATGTTTATATTGCATTGTTACTAATACGTACAATTAATCTTTATATTGCATTGTTACTAATACGTACAATTAATGTTTATATTGCATTGTTACTAATACGTACAATTAATGTTTATATTGTATTGTTACTAATACGTACAATTAATGTTTATATTGCATTGTTACTAATACGTACAATTAATGTTTATATTGCATTGTTACTAATACGTACAATTAATCTTTATATTGCATTGTTACTAATACGTACAATTAATCTTTATATTGCATTGTTACTAATACGTACAATTAATGTTTATATTGCATTGTTACTAATACGTACAATTAATGTTTATATTGCATTGTTACTAATACGTACAATTAATGTTTATATTGCATTGTTACTAATACGTACAATTAATGTTTATATTGCATTGTTACTAATACGTACAATTAATGTTTATATTGCATTGTTACTAATACGTACAATTAATCTTTATATTGCATTGTTACTAATACGTACAATTAATGTGTATATTGCATTGTTACTAATACGTACAATTAATCTTTATATTGCATTGTTACTAATACGTACAATTAATCTTTATATTGCATTGTTACTAATACGTACAATTAATGTTTATATTGCATTGTTACTAATACGTACAATTAATCTTTATATTGCATTGTTACTAATACGTACAATTAATCTTTATATTGCATTGTTACTAATACGTACAATTAATCTTTATATTGCATTGTTACTAATACGTACAATTAATCTTTATATTGCATTGTTACTAATACGTACAATTAATCTTTATATTGCATTGTTACTAATACGTACAATTGTGAGATTTGTTTAGTATACACTCATTTGAATTTTATCAACTTTGAAGCCAAGCTCTGATACATTTCGGATGTATGATAGACTCTATAATATACTGTATGTATATTTTAAGAAGGCATTTGATTAATTCCCTCACGAAAGATTGCTAAGGAAACTATAAGCTCATGGAATGGGGGGAGGGCTCTATTAAGCGGCCAGTGGTTGAATTTTTGGTCTATTAATTAATGTATTAATTTATTCTTTAGTTTCCTCGCTAGACCTCCATCAAGCTTAGAAAAACACCCTCTAGACCCCTTTTCCAGATTAATGTGTATGTCCCGGCCGAAGGTCGATTCCTCTTAGAATTACAGGCTTGCTATCGCTCTCCAGGAAAAAATCTACCCCTAAATTGCACGAAAGTTCTTAAAATTGACAACGAAATGGGGTGAAAGGTGTTAAAATCGCCAAAATAATGGGCCGACCATCTTAAAATTTCAAAGCTAATGGGGCTAAAAACGAGGGAGAAAGGGGTCCAGCAAAACGAGCACTACCCCCTTAATATAGATAAGATCATAATTAATTGGTTAGTATATTGGTTAGTATTAGTATATTGGTTAGTATTGGTTAGTATTAGTATATTGGTTAGTATTGGTTAGTATTAGTATATTGGTTAGTATTAGTATATTGGTTAGTATTGGTTAGTATTAGTATATTGGTTAGTATTGGTTAGTATTAGTATATTGGTTAGTATTGGATGTGGTGAAGAGTGGAGTCCTACTGGCAAGTATGTTAGGCCCTCTGTTGTTCTTTATCTATTTAAACGACCTTGAAATGGGGTGAACTTTCAAGATCTATTATACACTTGCATATGGCACAAAAATAGGAAAGAAAATAGTAAGGGGGGAATGGGCGTACTTGTTTGCTCATTTGTATATCTTTTCATAATTGCTTTTTGTTTCCTCCCTAGACTTCCAATAAGCTTAAAAACATACCCACCAAGACCCTCCTTTAAGATGAATTTGTACATGTTTCGATTTAATAATGTCCCGGCCGAATGCCAGTTCCTCTTAAAATACAGGCTTGCTATCGCTCGCCACGAAAAGTCTTAATATTGACAAAGAAATGAGGCGAAAGGTCTTAAATAGCCAAACTAATGAGCCGAACGTCATAAAATCTGAAAACAAATGGGTCTAAACATGAGGAAGAAGGGGGCAAGAAAAACGCCCCATCTCCCTTTAAGATTGATTGAGAGTTTTTAGTTAATTTCGCTTGAAACGAGTAGTAGACAAAAAGGTCAAGCTCATTAAAGTCTTCAAAATACGTGGGTTTGACGATGTGAATTATAGCAATGTTTAGTTTCTTTATGAATAAAACACGCAACCATAGTTGGAAATTAAAGTTGAAGAGGTTTAAAGGGGTATGGGCCTATTAATGTGTTCATTATATATATTTTTTTATATTATTAGTTTCCTCCCTAGACCTCCTTCAAGCTTTAAAAACACCTGCCCAAGACCCTCGTTCAAGATAAATTTTTACATTTTTCGATAGAAAAATGTCCCGGCCGAAGGCTGGTTCCTCTAAAATTACAGGATCGCTATCGCTCGCCAGGAAAAACTAGACACCTAAATGACACGAATCTAAATATTGACAAAGAAATGGAGCAAAAGGTCTTAAAATCGCCAAACTAATGGGCCGAACGTCTTATAATCGGAAAACTAATGGGGCTAAACATGAGGAAGAAGGGGGAAAAAAAAAAACGGCCCATCTCCCCTTAACACTAGTACATGTGGACATTGTTTAACATATCATATGTGTTTTACCAGGAACAAACACCGCTCTCAT